>VDFB02005115.1:0-32389 GCA_007258455.2 Sequoia sempervirens
TGTGAACATAGGATGTTGGAATGATATGGTCCCTAGGTGGTTTTGGGTTTGTTTGTACACTAAATATTTCTAGGGAACCAACACTTGATAGGAATGAGTTTGTTATCATTCTATTATAATTGAGTGAATTTTGTTGAGAAACAAGTGTCTCAAACTTACTAATTAAGGCTCGCTGAAATAAGGAAAACACTTAGCCAAGGTTTAGTCTTCTACACCGCAGTACCGAGAAAGTCTAAACTAGAGCTTGCAGTATTGCAGGGAACAGTCACTACTCACCACCTCGCAATAGTTGTTTCATGAGGACTGTGGTATTGCAACATTTGGCAGGTTGGCGGTGAGCCAGGTCAAAATCTACTACACTGTAGTGTTGCGGAGGTTTAAGCTATTGTTGGCGGGTTGGTAGTAGGTAACCTGTCATCCCGCGACAGTCATGCAAGGGAGCCTGTGGTATGGCAGTAGGTAACCTGCCATCCCATGAAAATCCGTGAGGAGGCATGTGGTAGTGTAGTAGGAGTCATTACCCGCAACCCCACGACAATAAGGTGGAGTGGTATCGTGTCGTATTATAGTAACCCGTGACACCACGATAGTCATTTGGATGGGCTATGGTGGAGTGGTATAGTGCAGTAACTGGTAGTGTGGTGAAGGTTAAGCACAACATCGTGATTGTTCGAGTTGGTCTTGGTGGTATTGCAGTAAAGATGATTAAGTTTGTTTGTGACTGTTCGGTTAATGTGGAAGTTGGAAGAACAGTTTTTCCTATAACGCTTGAGAAGTACGTATGTAATGTTGTAGTGCATTTGGAACCAAGTGAGAGGAGATATTGCATCTAGAGGGGTTATGCTGCCGAATATTTTCCAGATGGAATAGGATGTCAATCTCCATGTTAAGGCTTAGAGCCTACAATTGTATTGTAACTATGAATTTTATTGTTGAATAGTACAATGGATCTATGCTTTTAGACTGTGGGTTTTTTTACTTGAAAGGGTTTTCCCCATGTAAATATTTGTGTTCATGTATTATGTTCCATCTTTCATGTTTAATGATTCTTTTTATTGAATCTATTTAATGCATGTTGTTGAAACTGGTTGACTTTGAAAGATTTAAAATTGAATGAACTTTGCTCTAAGGATTAATGGTGGGAAATAATCTATGTCTGATTCTACTTTATGGCATAGTAGTACATGATTTTGAGGCTATCTGAAGAAACACAGTTTATCGAAGGCACCTGCTGATCTTAGATAATCATTTGGGATGAATCCATTTACCTTCAATTGGTATCAGAAATGGTGTTTCTGGTTCTGGGTATTCCTTATGTGAAGATTTCTTAGTCTGGCAAGATTGAGGAAATCTGAAAGAATCGGCTGAAGATTGATCCTTTGGTGAGTGGAAGTTTTTTTCTTTTTTGTTTTAGTTTTAGGTGATAGCACGCAGCTTGAAGGATGGTGAAGATGGAGAAAATAGAGTTGGTCATATTGAAATGATGTGATCTGAAGCTCGTAGTAGATAGCGGAATAATCTTGATGCATGGGGTGGGATTTTTTGCTTTGTGGTTGTGTTACAACAAAGCTTTCATATTGGGTGTCTGTGTGAGAGGCTCCTTGATGATATGGAGAAGCTTGGGTTTTTTTTTAGCAATGGAGTAATGTGCTTATGCTGGGTACTTTTTCTTGGTATAGGAAGGCATTTTTTTGTTACCCTAATTGCATGTAGGCTATGGAGTTGATCATTGGATGATCTAGAAGCTTCTGCAATAGTTTGTCTCCCTTGGATGCATGTGGATGTCGGTGGTTGTGGAGTTGCCCTGAAAGATGCCTAGAGTTCTTGAACTACTTTTTCCTTTTATGGATGCTTTGTACTTGCATGGCTCAGATTCGTGCCCGGATTCGTGTTCCTTGGATATGAGGGTTTTATAGATTTTTATAAAAAAATCTATGTTTATGCTCATCTATGATAATCCATTATTCTGGTTTAACCGTTATGGTGTTTTTTGTTTCACTTTTGAGTCTTCTAGATGTGAAGTGGGTGTGGATGCGCATGGGTGTTTTTCAAACATAGTGGTTTTGTAGGTTTTACATGGTGAAGAAAAAACTTGTGGTTTTGTGGAGCCGCGGTTAAGCTATTTTCTAGGCCCTAGCTTTTGGGGTGTTACTAGATGAGATAGTTGCAATTTTTCATGCATGCTTTGTGCATGGTGTGAGGAGGTGAGATGCTTTCTCTACATGGGAGTGTCAGCACGTGATTAGTCACTCATCATTTCTGTGGTGATGCTTGGTGGATTCCTTGATTATGGTGCTCATTGTGGACATCACTGGAAAATCGGATCTGAGCTTGATCTGGTGCTTGAGTCATGTTGTCTACATGGTTATTCTCTTTGAGATCTCAATTTTTTAGTTTCTAGTATGATAGTGGGTTTTCGTTTTTCAGTGTATTGGATCTACGAGTTATGTAATTTTGTAGGTGTGTACAACCTATTGATTACAACGAGATAACTCAAAAGTGGACTGCCTATATCCACGAGGTTGATTCAATGTTGATGCAAACTATATTACTTGGCCTTGTTTGTGGCCATTTCTGCATTGGTTTGTTGCTTTGGGATGAGAGAATGGATGATGCTGAGTACCTAGATAGTCGGTTATGGGGACTTGTAGCATGTGTATCACGATGCCATGAATAGATTGGATACACAACTTGGTGTAAGTTTTTGACAGTGATGGTATTTTTCCTTGATTTGGAGATCTTGGTTTCACTTGGTGTGATCAACAATACACTTGTATGTGTGTGGACCTAAACGATTTTCAAATTAGGAGATGTTTGTTCATGATGCTTGGAGAGCTTGGTTGTCACGGTTCAGTGGGAGCTTTGGCAGTGACTGTGGATGAATGATCTTCTTTAGTGTTGCAAATGTTACTAGGAGGAGCTCTTAGATCCTGTTGCTATAGAAGGGTTCTTTCGCATTTGCATGGACACTATTTGGAGATGGGTCATCTTCATGATATTGAAGATGTGTAACATCTTGGAGCTATGTAGGACTCTTGGAGGCTTTGGTTGAGGTTTTGTTGGTGCTTGACAAGTGATGTTGGTTTAGAGTTTGCTTGTTTTATGTAATTATATACTCTCGATTGTGATTAGAGTTTTGGCATGATGCATTTCTCTTGAGACCATGGTATGTTCACTTGGAGCATGGGATATCCTAATGGGGATGGTAAGATCATGATGTCATAATAAGTTCTTGATTTAGATGATTGGAGCTTTGATAGTGGTTTGGTGATTCTCTGTGTTTTGGGTGCATTGATCATATGCTTGAGAACTTCATGATAGTGCAGTGATGCATTTGGAGTTTAGCATGAGATGATTTTTTGTAGATGCTCATGGATACATTGAGAAGAAGGTGAAGCTATATTTCTCTTGAGATGAGAGAAGTGTTGTTGAGATGGTTGCTCTTGATGAGATTTCAGCAGAAAGTCTGAGAAGCATGTACACCTTTGTTGGATGTGAGTTCAATGGAGACCTATGAGGAGATTGCTCTTGGAGGAGTCAAGATGGATTGCATATCTTGGAAGAGCGTTCTCATTCCCCACTCTTGGTCTGCTTAGAAACTTATCGCTTGAGATGTAATGCCCATTATTTCTCTTAGGTGCTTTATGCTTTCTTTGATAGACATGGATCTTGAGTTGCTATTAGATGGTTCTGGAGGATTCATTGTGAGAGATGGATATCATGGTTATCTCCTTGGGTTTGCATTTTCATTTATGATGATTATAGGGGACGGTAGTGGGCTGATTTCCTGAGATGGGAAATGGAGTAGTTTGATCTTCTTTGAGAAGGTTACATCTATGTAGATACATGATGCATATGTTATGTTTGATCTCTTGAGGTTGAAAGAGTTTGGATGTTGTTATGGATTTTATATTGGGGTTGCGAAGGAGATCTCACTTGACACAGTTTGCATTTAGATGTGTATGTAGAAGGGCATGCTACATGTTTATGATTTGTAGATTTTTCTCTTTAGCTTGGTTCTTCTTCCTATATGTTTAGATTCATTTGACTTTAGATGTGAGATTTCTATGTGGAGCGATGTTGATCACTAGTTTGTGGTCATGTGTTGTCACTTGGGTGATGACATGGAGGTTCTTGTATCTCTTTCTTTTGTCAGATATGGAGAACATGGGAGAGTTGTTGGAAGATTGCTGAGAGATGTTTCTTGTAGTAGTTGGTTGCAGGATTTGTAGATCATTGTGGATGGTTCTTGATACTACATGGCTACACTTTCTATGTGTTGTGATTGGTAGACTCGTTATGCCTTTGATCTTTTCAGATTTGGCATTACCCATGTAGTGGGAGTTCCTGGATGTGTTTGGTCTTCTTCGACTGGTTGACACATGGAGCTTGTAATTGTAGTTGATGGGTTGGCTATGTAGGTGGCATGCGTTTGCTTCAAGGTGGATACCTTCGAGGTATAGGTGATTGGATGGATTAGCACTTGTGTGTGCTATTTTTAGTCACATGGGTTGGTCAGTTGGATGGGAGCAATTAGTTTCCTGGTTTTTCTAATTGATGTTCTATCTTGTTTTCTGGAGGATGTCTTCATAGTTGTGTTCAGGTTGAAGCTTTGAAGTTGATGTTGTTGATGCTTTTGTATAGTTTGTGAGCACAATGGAGTGGTGGCAATATTTTGTAGCCTTTGCTATGAGTTGGATTTGATGCTTGTGTTCTTTAAACTGGTGCATATTCACCATGGCTTGTTCCTTTCCTTTGGAGGATGGCTGGAACTGCTGCCTGAGATGGTGGACATCTTGGATGTTGTTGTAGGTGTCTTGGGTTGGACTAGTGCATATTCACCATGGCTTGTTCCTTTCCTTTGGAGGATGGTTGGAACTACTACCTGAAATGGTGGACATCTTGGATGTTGTTGCAGGTGTCTTGGGTGATACAGTGACTTCAAGTGTTGGATGGGATCCGGTAAGTTCTTCGTCAAGTAGGAGAATGTTGAGAAGCAGGCATCTCAAACTTACTAGTTAAGGCTCTATGAAATCAGGAAAACACTTAGCCAAGGTTCAACCTTCTACACCGCAATACCGTGAATGTCTAAACTGGAGCTTGTGGTATTGTGGGGAACAGTCGCTACCCGCCACCCTGCAACAGTTATTTCATGAGGACTATGGTATTGCGACATTTGGCGAGTTAGTAGTGAGCTAGGTTAAAATCTACTACACCGCAATGCTGCGGAGGTTTAAGCTAGTGATGGCGGGTTAGTGGTAGGTAACTTGCCATCCCACTATAATCATGCAAGGGAGCCTACTGTGTGGTAGTAGGTAACCCACCATCCCATGAAAATCTGTGAGGAGCCATGTGGTAGTGTAGGAGGAGTTGTAACCTGCAACCCCGCGATAGTTAGGTGAAGGGGTATGTAGTGGAGCGGTATTGCGGTAACTCGTGATACCATGATAGTCGTTTGGATGGGTTGCAGTGGAGTGGTTTAGTGCGGTATTGTGGTAACTGGCGGTGTGGTGAAAGTTAAGCGCAACACCATGATTGTTCAAGTTGGTCTTGGCAGTATTGTGGTAAAGACGGTTAAGTTTGTTTGTGACTATTCGGTTGGTGTGGAAGTTGGAACAATAATTTTTCCTATAATGTTTGAGAAGTACATATGTAATGCCATAGTGCATTTGGAACCGAGTGAGAGGAGATATTGAATCCAAAGGGGTTATGCTGTTGAATTTTCTCCATATGGAATAGGATGTAAATCTCCATGTAAAGGCTTAGAGCCTACAATTATATTATAATTGTGTATTTTTTTGCTGAATAATACAATGGATCTATGCTTTTGGAGTGTAGGGTTTTTTGCCCGAAAGGGTTTTCCCCATGTAAATCTTTGTGTTCATGTCTTCTGTTCCATTTTTCATGTTTAATGATTTTGTTTATAATTGAATTTGTTTAATGCATGTTGTTGAAACTACTTGATCTTGAAAGATCTAAAATTGCATGAATTTTCCTCTAAGGATTAATGGTGGGAAATAAACTACGTTTGATTTCGCTTTATGGCATAGTAGTACGTGCTTTTGAGGCTATCTGAAGAAACACAGTTTACCAAAGGAACCTACAGATCTCAGATGATCATTCTGGGATGAATCCATTTCCCTTCAAATTTGAAATCATAATTTCCATGAATAGTTGTGATTTAAAATTGAGACTAGAGATCTCATATAAGAGAGGGTGGATTCTCTCTATCTTTGGTATATGAATTATGGAGCCTATGATTCCCAAAAAGGGATGCATAAGTAGGGTCATCACAAACAAACCCTTTAAGATTATGTGTGAATCTAGGAATGGCCTTGACATTAGGAGCTTACCAATTTCTAGAGTACACATATGAGAGGTGGCATAGAATTGTCACCACAATTATGGTTGGAGAAGTTATGAAATCAACACCTCTAAATTAGATGGAAGATGCTTAATCAAATAAGTTATAACTTAATGTAACCGTAGATTAATTGATGGGCTCCCACTACCTGTTAGTTCTTTTCCTTTTTTTAGTTGTTCATGCTTTTCTGGTTTGTAGCGGTCAACTTTGTACAGGCTCATTTTTTGACTTGTTTTCCTTCTTGTATGAAAGCAAAGGTTTTTGGTTTGGGTTTTTTGGGAGTGAAAAAAGTAGGAAGGATACAGTTAATTTTTTGGTGGGAAATCAATGAGAGTAGGAGATGGAGGATTTATGTTTACTGTCTCTATTTTTATGCATGCTTTCTGTGAAAATGGACCTAAGTTCTGATTTTTTTTGTTTTGATTATCAGGTGTTGTTGCATCCTGTAGTTGTTTGTGGATGTTTTAAAAACTAACATGCAGGTCAAGGAGCCGAGAAGAGTGGGTGAGAGAGTAGAGGTACTCTCCACATCAGTGTTGTGAAAAAAATAGTAGTGATCGAGGGGTGATTATTACACAATTCATTTCAAAGAATAATACAATTTTAAATTATTGGAACAAAAACAAGCTATATCATTATATAATAGTTGTGTATATTTTCTTGCCATCACAATGAAAAAAGTTTGATTAAATAATTCCCATTTGTTTATTATCCTACAAATTATATTTGTTTTGAGAGTAATAGTTATGATTATGATTTTCAAGTAAACAATCATGAATTTGACTTACATGCTATGAAAAATTATTATCATAAGAAGCATATGAAAGCATGTTATGATTGTTTATTTACCACTAAAAAATGTAAATTCTATATTTTTAGTACTTGTCGAAGGTGAGGGACTATCGTTTTCCAAATCACTTAACATACATAATATTAATTATCCCTGTTTACCAATGAAAAACTAGAATTTTTTTTGACAAAAATATTTTTCTTTTGCAAAGTTAAGATGCAAAAAGGTACAAATTTTTTAACAAAAAATATTTAAAAAATGAATTAACGCGAATCTGATTGGCTATGAAAGTTTCACTCATTTTTGCGACCTTCATGTCATTCGAGAAAATGAATACTTTAAAATTAATAAAATATTCAACCTCCACATAATTTGAAGAAAATAAGTAGTTTAAAAATAATAAAATATTAAAAAATTAAATACTATAAAAATAATAAAATATTAAGAAATTAAATGCAATAGTACAAAATCTCACATCTATCCTTCTCACACGTATGAAAGCAAAAAATTGAAAATATGAACTTTAGGAAAGCAAAGGATTGAGAATATGAACTTTATAAAAAATCATTTATTCTACTGACATCTTTGACAAGAGAAGTCACATCTGTTTCAGTATAGAGGTTGTCACCTACAAATTCATCAAGGCCTAGCTTACACCGTCACTTACAACATCTGTGTGTTAATCTTTTGGACGGTTACAACTTTGGGTCAATGAGTTTGACTCAAAAACTACATGGTTGAATCCTGATAGCAATATCATAATTTGATACGCTGTGGAAAATACCTCCTAGTTATCAACTTTGTAATCTGTCAAATTCCTTTTTCATGTGCATCTTTCAGAGTGTCCATAGTCAGTTCCAAAGCGCTCATTTTAGCAAGGCATGGTTGATGTTGGAGTTTACTTGAAGATCTCTTAAACCTTTCAACAAATTCATTTGTCCATAACCTGCAACTATGGCATTCCATGAATCCGCTTTTCCTTTAAGGAATTCTGTCAAACATTTAGGAAGATTATACACAGTCAAATCATTTTTGGTGTGTTTTATTTCATTCTAAAACAAATTTATTGTTATGTCGAAGCAATGGCATTGGCTCTGTGGTTTTCATTTGCTGTTGTTTTTCACTAATTTATTTCTTGATTACACATATTTGTAATTGTTGGGAGATGAAGGACTACACGTCTAAGAGCAACTGTTTCATCTTGCATATGGTTCCTTCATTCTCTGCAACTTATATGCATCCATACATTTTTCCTGCATTGTATTTCAGTCATATCATCCCTTCCCCACCAACTCTTCTCTTTCAAAACGGGGACAAGTGAATCACATGCTTACAAGATGATATTGATCCTCTTTTAAAACACATTTCTTAGTTCAATGCTTTCAATACATTAAGAGTTATGTTCTCTAGAAAGCTTATAATTGACAGTCACTGCAAACCACTGTTTTTTCAAAGTCATCATTTACTCCCATTACAAAATAATGATATTGGTGGCAAATCTTGTTTTCCAACACAAGACAAGTTTTTGCTTTGCAAATTTAGCATGCAAACCTATCAACCAACGATCGAGTATGAACACAAGAATCTTTTGCTACAAGAATCTTTAGCCCACATCAATAGTAACAAATTTTCCAAGAAATGTTCCATTTATGTACATCAAAAAGCATCCAAATGAGGCAACGAAATCTCTCCAAAATTAAATTATCCAATCATTTACAGTTAAATGTATTACCCTCTCTAATCTCCAAAACTCCAGATTTAATGCAGCTAAAATATGCCAAGCAGGTCTATTTATCATGGATTGTATAAAAAGGTGCAACTTGATGTATTGTGCCAAATGTTGTGGAGCAGTCTTTGTCTTGAATTGGAACAATGTTTGCTTGCTACTCTACCGACTAACCTTTTTCCCCCTTTTCCTATTACTCTAATTCACTGTTTTATAACTCCTCTTGAAGAAGAGTAGTCCTTAATGTTTAAATTTTTTACAAGCTTTCCTGAAGAGTGAATTTATATGTTTTGGTCTTTTGTACCTTTGGTGAATTCTTTCTTTCTTTAAATGCATGCTTTAAATGCATGCCATAATGACATTCTAAGAAAAAATCCAAAAGAATTCATGCCTTCTTTTAGGATTGTCATCATACCATTAAAATCACATCCAAACCTTGATCTATCAATCAAAATACTGAATAATGTGTAACATAACTACTTATTCTCACATGCCTTGGTACTTGAGAATAATCCAGACACTTGCCATCAATGGAAGCAATTCAAGTTATATTATATTGTTGATAATTATGCTTAGGGTTGGAATCAGGGTTAGACTTAGGATTAGAACTATGTTGGGCTTAAAATTATAGTTAGAAATAGAGTTAGGGTAAAATTAGAATAAGGGATAGAGTTTGAATTAAATTTCTAATTAGGATTAGAATAAAGATTACATTTATAATTAGAAAAAATTAAACAATGCTCTCTTTAATCGCACTTCAAAAATTGTCTTAATGTTATGATAAAATTAGAGTTAGGTTTAAGGATAGGTTTAGAATTAGACTGGGTTAGGATTAGTGAGGATTAATTTTAGGATTATAATTATGGTTAAGACTAGACTTTGGGTTAGGCTTACAAAAACAAGGTTAGGATCAATGTTAAAACTAGGGTTATGGTTATGCTTGCAATATAAATAGGGTTAGGATTACAATTTGAATAAGGGCTAGAATTAAAGCTATGGTTAGGGTTAAAATCAAAGTTACAGTTAGGGTTAGAATTAGAGGCATGGTTTTAATTATGGTTAGAGTTAGGGTTATAATTAGAATTAGGAATATATTAAGGTTAGGATCAGGGTTAGGCTTACAAAAACAAGGTTAGGATCAATGTTAAAACTAGGGTTATGGTTATGCTTGCAGTAGAAATAGGGTTAGGATTAGAATAAGGGCTAGAATTAAAGCTATGGTTAGGGTTACAATCAAAGTTACAGTTAGGGTTAGAATTAAAGGCATGGTTTTAATTATGGTTAGAGTTAGGGTTATAATTAGAATTGGGAATATATTAAGGTTTGGATCAAGGTTAGGCTTACAAAAACAAGGTTAGGATCAATGTTAAAACTAGGGTTATGGTTAGGATTACAATTTGAATAAGAGCTAGAATTAAAGCTATGGTTAGGGTTACAATCAAAGTTACAGTTAGGGTTAGAAGTAGAGGCATGGTTTTAATTATGGTTAGAGTTAGGGTTATAATTAGAATTAGGAATATATTAAGGTTAGGATCAGGGTTAGGGTTAACATTAGAAACTAGCTAACACATTATTTACCTCCTAATTCAACAACAAATAATTTTATACACAAGAAAGTGCTCCCCACTAAGGCAGGTACTTGCCACTAAGGTTATCTCTTCACTCAAGGTCACTTAGGATTTCCAAAGGACACTAAGCCTATTGGATTTCATTTATTTTACCCAATTTTAACACTTTTCGATGCTCAATTTTGAAAGCCCACTTGCTTTTACCTCTTCAACTCCTCCCACTCAACATTTTTTATCACTATTTTTTTTTTTGTTAAATGCATCCCTTAGACTTTAATAATAATGGTGGTCATAATAGTGTACTTTGCCTTTGATTTGTTTGTTTGTTATTTTGTTGAAATTTGATTTTGTTGTTGGAAGTGGGATATCATTTTGAAAAAGGATACAAGAGTGTATTAATAACTAATATGCTGCTCAAAAAAATTAGGTGCCTTCTAAAAGACAATATGTTAGAAAATAATTTTATAAATTGTTTAACCAAATTTTTATAATAGTTATCATTTTCTTATATTAATATATGTGATTTATAATATTATTAAAAAATATATATATTAATTTAAAATCTTTTCAAAATAGAATATAATTATTTTTAACTTTTAGAATATATTTAACAAGATTTGTTTTTAATATGAACTTAGAAATTTTTGTTAATTGTTAATTATAATAGTAGATTTTTATATTTATTACTAATAATTATCACTGTTTTCTAATTTTTCAAGATATTGTATTTATAAAAGATTTTACATAAAAAATCATAAATTAAACAATTGTTTTAACAGACATTTAAATGACCAAACCGTCATAAAATTTTCATATGACAGATAGGGGTGACCGTCAAATTCCAGACCTGATATACGCTGATGCCAATGTTCCCAAAATCATAGTTTGAAAATTTGTGACTTGATAAAACTCGATAGACTCATTTTGAATCATACTCAGCAACTTTGTAAAAACTCAGTGAAATTTTCCCATGTTTAACACAGTAATTTAATTGCCCACTCAAACTACTCATGAATACTTGCAAAGCGTAGTGGATACTTAGACAATTTAAAACCTTACTCAGAACTACAAATTTTTTTGTACTAGTATTCCCAAAAAAACTCAACCACAAAAAGTAAAGGGACTATTAATTTTTAGATATTAAATTAAGAAGTTATGACTAATATCCAGGGATTAAATGTATCTGTTAACGAATGAAAAGCAATAATTTTTTTCAGGTTACCAAAAGTATCAGATATAAATTTTAATTATTATATATTGTAATAAATAATATATTGTTTTTATTATTATATATTATTTTTAAGATTAATATAATATACAGTTGTTATACAATCATACAATTAGTCAATAATTAGTATTATTTAAATTATAATCAATATTATATGATATATTTTATAATTATTTAACTAATAATATATTATCATTAATATTATTTCACAAAGATTTCATTCTTGAACTTTATTTATTTATTTTAGATTTATCTTATTTACTTTAAAATTATTTAAGAATCATTTTTAAGAGATTTCAATTTGAACATACTCAACTTCAACTATGTTAGTTATAATTGTGCTTCATACAAATCAAACTTAGGATCAAGATCAAACTTAACAACCATAGGTCTCTGTATCAATCCTCGGCTCTCGCAGTTGACTGGTGGTAGGCTATGGCGTCCACCCACAGGGGCTAGGCTATGGCGTCCACCTCGAGGAGGCTAGTCTCGCCCCAGTTCGCCCTAGGTACCCAAGGTATGGGCTGCTGGGCTGCTGGGTTGAGTCGCGGGAACACCCCTTCGCCATTAAAAAAAAAAAACCATTTGAATATATTAATCTTGCAAGATTCTATTCATATCAAACTATTACTAACTTACCTCTAATTCCCTAGGTCATTCCAACTCATCTATCAACTATCTATATCATATTATTTACCTCCCTCTAAATCAACTAAATAAAAATTATTACCATACTACAAAAGCAAGTACTCACCACCAAGTGACACTTGTTATTACACCACTACGTGACACTTGTTATACGCCACTACATGACACTTGTTTAACATCTGTTTATTAGGATTTTTTTAACAAAAAATATTACGTATTTTTAATGATTCCTTTCCCTTAATTCAATTTTTTATATGATAAAAACAGAAGGGAAAAATACAGAGGATATTATGTTTTGTAAACTTCTTGACCACATCGCAGTTCTTCTAAACTGTAATACGAAGATGATAAGTAAATTTTCATTATTGAAACTACCATATTCAAACAGATAATTGATGAATGCTGCAACAGCCTCCACTCTGCCACAATGGTGAACGAACAGGCCATTAACTGTAATGGTAATGGTAAAAGTTTGCATATCTCTTGAATCATACAGTAACTTCAGCCATTAATACTGTTTTTATTATGCTGTATCAGGCTATATATCATACTTTTTCTTTTCTGGATCTTTTGCTGAGGTTAGAGGATTTAGTTTGGACACTTGAATTTTGCAACTTGGATCAAGATGCTTGCAAAAAGATTATTCCAAGGGCACAGTTGCTGCCAAGGATAGTGGCATCTGGGTGCATATCAAAATTCAGATTTCTACCAGCCCCTTATCTATTCTGGAAATTTAACACTTTGATACAAAAGGCAAACATAAATGCAAAGAACACAGTAAAGACCACAAGCACTACAGCAACAGGACCCATGAAATCCTTGTTATATCCGAAAATTTCTTCCACGTACTGGTTTACTGGTAGCCCTGGCTTCTTCCCATCTACTTCTATCAGATCAGTAACGTCTCCATATTGAGAAACAACGAGTCCATAAACTGACCATGCCAGTGGACACATCCAATAGTACCAAATCCAGTATTTTGGGATTTTCTGCATCGGTACAAAGAAAATTAATCTCTTTTTCATGGCTGCAAGGTAATGTTGTAAATTCAAATACACTAGCACTATCTGTACATTTCCTTTTGATTTAATAGAAGTTACCATAGTACTCCAAAATTTCTAGATATGTCAAAACGAACTAAATAGCACACATGAAATGCCTATAAGACAATGAAATCCTTACAAGAATTACTTTTTCGAAGGAAATATGAATACAGTGTTGCTTACCTTTCTTGGAATAAAGAAGCCTGAAAAGAGATTGAATAGAGAATAGAAGGCTGCACCGACAACTGCAGCCATTTGCTGGTTAGGTGTAACAGAGACTGCCATCATGCCATAATAGGTAAAATAGAGAAATGAAAGGAAACTAATGAGTAAGAAGAACAGAAATTTGCGAGCCACCCATTCAAAACCAATCATGCTATAAACAAGAATGGTATAAGCAATTGTTTGGACAATCACATATGGTATCTCAATGGCCACCTGTTCAACCATATAAGTAGTATTAATAATGGCATATGTTGCTCAAATGTGAAAGATTTGGAAGAAGACAGGATGTGGTGCTAGTACTTTGAAGAACATAAGCAAAGGAAGAATGAGAAAAAGCTACATGCCTGTGCTAAAGCATATGGCATGGCAGAATACATTCCTGCGGCCCTTTCTCTGTAGAAAACTGTTCTCTCAATTGACACCACAGGTTGCACTGTTTGACTATTGAGTGCTCCTATGAACATAACCGATGCATACATGCCCCCCAAGATACTAATGAGATCTACATTGTTATCTCTGCTATTCAATTTCAAACACAATGGTTGTTAATATCTTTGAAATTACAGAGATAGGTGGAATGTATTAAAAAATGTAACTGGCTTGTCTTGCCTATGTTGTGCAATAAAGAACATACCGATTTTTACCAGCCTTCCAAAATATAGATCCAAATATACTAGCAATAATAATAGTTGATAGAATTCTGACACAATTGTATTCTGGATTTCTCCAGTACGAACACTTTTGCTTCCACAGGCAAGACCTGAACTGTCCAAAAAATGATTGTGAATACCGGGCTGGAAAATAAAGATCATTTGCACCAGGAGTTGGAGTGCTACACTCTTTTACTAATGATTGATTCCTCCTGCATCGTGAAGATTTCCATGGTCAATATGGGTAATTTGAAAAAACAAAGAAACAGCTGAAATAGAGATGTAAGGAGATTTGAAATTTCAATTGTTGTACTGACTTGCAGAGAGTTGAGTTCTTGTAATGTTCAGCAAAGTCTATTCCCTGACGAAGTTCAACAGCAGTAGAGCTCACTTCTAGCATCCATGTAGCGGGATTATATTGATTCTTTATCTTTGGTACTCCAGGAATAGCCTGTGACATAGCTTATCGATGAGAGTTAAGACTTTGAGATTGCCATTAATATGGAACTTCCAATGATCTCTGAAGAAATGAGAGCACTTTTATTTTGGACATAATACTGAACAATTTGCTATAAGAATACAATGCCGTGATAAACAAAATATTTCTTTAATATTTTAAAGAATGCATAGAAAATTCACTTGTAATCCCTTCCCACCCATATGAATAATGATTTCCAATCAATGTTCCTCCATAATGCTCTACTGAGCTTACCTCAAAATACTCAATCACCTTGATGGAGTTTTGACCTAAGGGTCCTGCATAACTGACTTGGCCACCTCTTTTCATTAGAAGCAGCTGCGCCCGGAGTGGACCAGATATTAATGTCAATCTTTTGAACAAACAGAATACTAAAATGTAGCTATTTTAAGAATTGCTCACCTCGTCAAAAGCTTCGAAAATGTCAATGCTAGGTTGGTGAATAGTACAGACAACAGTTCTTCCTGTATCAACTGTATTACGTATAGTTCTCATTACGATAGCCGCTGCCCTGGCATCTAGTCCTGAAGTTGGCTCGTCCATGAAAATAATAGATGGATTTGCAACGAGCTCCACAGCGATTGTTAATCGTTTTCTTTGTTCTGTTGACAAACCAGTCACACCAGGCAGGCCTACCAGTCCATCCCTCAAATTATCCAACTCTACCAGTTCCATAACCTCATCAACAAAAGCCTACAACAATTTGAATTAGTGGAGTCTGCAAGTGATAAAGAATTTTTCCATAACAAATCAAGTTAGAGTTGACAAATGAGTGAGAAATAGAGTCTGTGACTTACAATTTTGGTGTTGTTATCAATCTCCATTGGAAGGCGAAGAAATGCAGAATATATTAATGACTCTCTTACTGTTACTTGTGGAGAATGTATATCATTCTGCTCACAATAACCAGAGATGCGAGCAAATGTTTCTTGCCTTTTGGGAAATCCAGATATTCTAATATCCCCCTCAATATATCCGCCGGTTTTCCTTCCAGCCAATACATCCATAAGTGTTGTCTTTCCAGCCCCACTGACCCCCATCAAAGCAGTGAGAACTCCTGGCCTAAACACCCCAGTCACATCATGAAGTAGTTGGAGTCTATCCTCTGTTACTCCCTGTTTTTTCATTTCCTGTAGAAACATCAACGCTAAAAATTTCAATCAGATAAAGAGATGATCGAGGAACTTAGTTAGCTGATATTCATGATGCATGTTATCAGTTTGATTAGCCTCTTTTAAGTTTTATGTAATCTTCTTTCTTTATCTCCGATATTGTTAGTGTAGTTCGATTAGTCTCTTTTTAGCTGGTATAATACATTCTTTGGATTATTAATCATTTAGAACTATCTTACCCAGTAGCTTAGGGATGCTGTAGACATTGAAATACCAAAAGACACGCAATAGAGCTAAGATATGTGAACAACTGTCACCCTATCTAATGGGTTTAAGAGTTCAAAGTGAATCATACCGGAGGCATGTCAACAGAGTAATCCACTCCACTGAAAGACAATACCAATGGTGTGAATGGAAGAATCATTCCTTGCTTTGGAGAAACACCAGCTACTGCTTCCAAATCTGCTGAATTTGTCTCTGGTTTTATTGTTCTGCTGTTCATGCGATGGATCTGCATTTCTACTGAATAACCAAACAGCGCTGAGCAGAGTATCATAGGGAAGGTCCTTGATAACTATTGAAGATTAATTTAGCTATCATAGGCCTACAGACATTTTGTTTAGAAGATAAGCATAGATTGATCACTGTTTTTCTCTCATAACGATTCCCTATTGCCCAGTGCAAAATTGTCTGCTCTTGAAGTTTATAATGGAAGAATACATACATTCTAAAAGTGAGAAAAAGTATTCTTACCAGTATTGTTTCCATCTATTGAGGACAGCCGTTTGAAGGATTTTCTTTTGGATCTTGATGTAAGGAGTTGGGGTTCTTGATCCTCTGTTCTATCGTCAGACCCTGTCCCTTGTTTAACCGACTTTTCTTCTGAGAGTACAGCCTGATGCTCTCCAGGAGCTTCTCGGAATGAAAACCATTGTCAGAATGTAAAAAGTTACAATTCTCCATTAAATGAAGGAAGTATGAAATAAATATCTGAAAATTATAGTGAACTCACGGTTCAGATATGCAAGAAACATTGTGAATAAGAAGTTGAAGAGGACTGAAAAGCCCAATAAAGCGGCAATTCCTATCCAATACCAGTATCCTCTAGGGTTGATGCTACGCCTCTTAAGAACACCAAGTGCCAAGTTTGCTGAAGCATCTGTGCTCTGTAATACAAAATAGATTCAAATATAGAAAACAATGTGAGAAAGGAGCAAGTACTTAATCTATTCTTTCAATACCTTTATTCATCTAAATACTCAAAGAAAACTAAGATTGTATTTTACTAATTTTGCAACTGAATTGCTACAACCTTTACTATGCATGCTGTTGGTTTCTAATGGATGAAGTCTTACCTTATTCCATCTGGGAGAAAGCATCTCATTCAAAACAATGGCATTTTGGGCGTACACTAATGGGGAGCACCAGTAACCCCACGTCCACCATTGGGGAAGACTATCTGCAAAGAAATTAAAACATTTGAAGTAGACGAAGTCAAACAAATATCCTTTTAACACCAACACTGCGAAGAATGAATAAGGAGGATGATAGACCTTTAGGAATAATGAATCCTCCAAGCATTACAACTATGAGCAAAGCGAGTGTTCCTGCAGTATGAGCTATTGCTTGTGTTCTACAAACTCCTGCTAGCATTCTGAACATAGACGATGACATCTGATGCACGCAAAATAGTAGAAGGAATTGCCGGAAAAACCTGCATTGGCAGTGGTTCTGTTCAAGTGACAGAGAAAGCAAAACCTAAATAGTGAAATCCTAAATAAAACTATAATTCTTTGTGGGGCATTGGCTGAAATTCATTTGGTCCAAGTTTACAAAAAGGGTCAAAAACATCATATGAATAATATAGATGAACCGCAGAAAGGGGAACAAAAGTGTCAAATATATTTTGGACAAATTCTTGAATTTAGTGGATACAACCATGTAGTAATAAAATAAAAGATCTCAGTAATCCATTTTCACTACGAGAAATCCCAAAATTCTCGTAAAAATCTTTGGACAGTTCTCATGGCAATCTCTGGTACTCATCTAAGAATATTTTTTCAAATATATTATTAGTAAACAAAATGAAAAAAGAGAATGATTGAAATTGAATCAGCTTTCATGTTCATACAATCTTCAGGCCTACCTCCCAGGTTCAGGAGCATATCCTATTCCGTAATAAGTAATGACCACCCAAACGGTGGATTCCACAAGTGAGGTTGGAATGCTCAACAATAAGGTGGGGAGAGAGAAAGACCATGCAGGATATAGCAGAAGGTCTCGTTGTTTAAAAAATACAGGTAGTCTGGCAAGTGTGAATTGGAGCTCAGCGCCGCCATTGAACATGTTTACAAGCAAGGCGAAAAAAAGGGATCCAAGATATATGTTTGCATCTTCCTCGTTTCTCTGGTGCATTCGAGTTCTCAGGAACATTGTAACTGCTACAAATGCTAGAAAAGTAATCTGCATAATCAAGCAGGCTCCGTGAGGCCTATTTACAACAAGGATAATCCATTATTGGGGTAAGCTTATCACTGGACATAAAAGCTTACTTGTAAAGTCTTGAATATGTAAATGAACGAATTACGTTTGACAAGAAGCCGTTCTTTAGCAAAGCAGGCCTTGAACAGCTCCATTTTTGGGACTGAGTATTTATTCAAAATCAACGATGCTTTGTGGCTTGTAAGCTTGTCATATGGAGCTGATAATTTGCTGGAGAGTGTTATGCCTACATGAAATCTCTTATACATCTCCACAAATTCCTTCACAGAGATATAGCGATATGGTATGTCCCTGTCAGCCCAATATTGCTCTTGGTCCTTGAGTGAAGTTACCTGCAAATGTCGCGTAAGTCATATATGTACACCTTGGAGAAAGACAATGAAAATGAAATCCTTGCAAAGATTTCAGTTTGATCTTTTGGTTAAGGATCCATATCGACAACAGAAAAAGCACATAAAGAAATTTTGATCAAGGACAGGGAAATCCATTGCCAAATTGAATAAAATTAGATTTTAACTATTTATTCCATGTTTTAAAAAATCCATTATGTACTTAATAAGTTCAAATTTACTATACAGAGGTTCTAAAAATATGTATACCTCCTGTAAAAAATCTGCTGTACCCTTTCTCTCAGGGCATTTAAATCCACAATTTTCAAAAAATTCAAGCACATTTTCTCTTGGTCCATAGTAGACAACTTGTCCTTCTGAAAGGAGTATAATGTCGTCAAATAATTCATATGTTTCTGGAGCAGGCTGAAGCAAAGACATCAGAATAGTTGCATTCATATTGCAACAAAATTGCTGCAGGCACTTTACGATTTGATACGTTGTAGAACTGTCTAGGCCTGTGGATATTTCGTCCATCAAAAGAGTTGTTGTTGGCCCGACAATCATCTCACCTACAATCAAACATTTTTTTTGTTAAAGGTTGCAGTCTGAAACACAGAAAAACCATTGGAAGTTAGAATTGAGTACAGTGCTTGAGCTGCATACCAGTTGTAACACGTTTCCTCTGTCCACCAGAAATTCCCCTAAACATTTCATCTCCTACAATAGTATCTGCACAAATATCCAATCCAAGAATCTGTTTCCAAATTGAGTTTAGTTAAAGCAATCCTGCATTTTTTAAATCTGAAAACTGCGAATTACATTCCAAATTAACAAAAACAAGTGATCTAGATTCTAGATTAATATTTCTTTCCCGACTCAGTATTCAGTAAGGACAGCAAGAATGAGCTTAGTGAAACACATATACTATCTAGAAAATAATATTTTTCTATCCTGACTTCGTGAGGAGGGCAAGAATAAGCTTATATGATATTTATTAACTTGAATTTGGTTCTTTGTAAGACTTCCCAACGATCTGATAGGCACTCCTCTATTGAACTTCAAGACAGATTTACTCATACAAATAAAAACAACTGTACCAGTTTCTTTTTTCAGCAAAATACCCTCATATTGATAAGTTCACCTACCTTGAGAGTGTAATCAGTCTGAAGGCTACTTTGTACACCTCCCAGGGATGTTGCCTGCAAATACAGAGTAAGAATATAATTCATATCAATGTTGTGGATGCCTACTCATGCAATATTAAACAAACAGGGAAATGTGAAATTTATTTCAAATTTTGTCTATCAGTTTCGGAAATAGAGAAAAATTATACAATCTTGTTAGGCCTCATCCTAACATCACTGTCAACATAGTTGCTAAGCAGTTTTTTATGGAGCTATACAAGAAATTAAAAAAGCACAAACTAAATCTAGATTTTCATTTTGTCTGCAATTAGAAGATTCTATTTTGATTAATTGTGCAATAGTAAAAACAAAGGAAGGCTATGAAAAATGCTCACTTTCATGAAAAGGTCTACTTCAGCCTCTGGTAAAATTCCAGCTTCTTTCTCCCTTCTAGCCACTTCAGAAAGCAACTCTATTCACAAACTCAACACAATAAGTCTCATTATTTCATGTTTAGAGACATAAATCCCCTGCAATTAAAAGTTATTCAAATTAATAATGCTCTAAGAATATGGTATGGCAGGGATTTCTCACCATATCTACTTCCAACTCCTTGACACCTTGCAGAGAAATCCAATGTCTCTCGGACAGTCATCAGTGGTACATGCCGGTCATTCTGACTTATATAAGCAGCTGTCTTCTGAGGGACAAACTCCTTCATTGAGTGGCCATTATAAGTTATACAACCATTTACCTGCAGTTATAACTAAGTAAGGAGCAAAACAAAGAAATCATCTGAATTTAATGCCAATGAATGTTCGGACAAACGTTTGACCTTTAAGTCCTTATCTAATCTTCCAGCCAAAGCTAACAATAAAGTAGTCTTTCCAGATCCAGGCGGGCCTAATAACAAGGTCATTCTGCACCAGACATGTCCAATTTGGTTACAGATGTAAAAAGATTCAATTATCCTATTTTTGATTCATTCTATTAGTCAATTGAAAATTCCTATCTACTTATCACCTGGATGGCTTTAGGATTCCGCTAACACCCGTTAGGATTGTGAGTTTAGTCTTCTTTGTCAGTGACAATCCAACCATACCCAAAATGCCCTGTAATTCATTCATTGGGCAATCTAAATTATTCAATACTTTTAGGCCAGTTCAAAATTTCTTTCTTTCTAAAATATAGAAAATTGAAAACACAGAAGATCAATGCCTTGTCTAGAGAAGCTCTGTCTGATAAGAACATTCTAGATATAATCCTACTTACCTCTATGAAGTTCCTAGTTGAGTTCCAAAGTGTAGGGAGCGATTTTCTACCAACCAAGCACTTTGCCTCTACTGTCAAATCTTCAAATCGAACTTCTACTGTGGGTAGCTCAATCCCAACTCTGTAAATCGCCAAAAACATTGGCTAATCAGAAATAAATTGGGGAAGCTGAAAGAAAGTGTTAGTAAGTTAAACAAATTGATACTTAAAAGCATAAGGTTTCCACAGTCCATGATCAATTAGTGCTGAAGATTTCTGGATTGTAATTATGTGAACTTTTTTGCATCAACATTTCGGATCATACTCCATGATCCATCATCACTTTCTTACTTTCTTTGCTCAAGGAACTTTCTTACTCTCTTTGCTCAGCATCCTGATGATGGATCATGGAGTATGATCCGAAACGTTGATGCAAAAGAAGTTCACAGTTACAATCCAGAAATCTTCAACACAAATTGATACTTATTCAGGAAGATGCCACTAAATTTTTTCTTTTTCTTGACAAATATAGCAATAAGCATGGTATGATATTTGAAACAAATTGCATCATAACAATAAGTGCTATAAGAATCCAATTGAAAATTTGAAACTGACCACCCTACCATATCCATCAACTCAACTTACCTATCAACACGAGCTCTCAATCTCCTCAAAAACTTCTCATTGTCCTCTTCAGTTAACTTGAAGACCTTCTCAATGAAGTTGTGTTTCTCTGTGGCTGCCATGTTTGTAACATCAACTTCCTTGAGAATTCTCTTACTTTCACCTTCCTCACCCTCAGTGAAACTCTCAAACACAAGACTGGTTCTCAAGCGGTCATATGTTGGCAGCTTCTCAATAGCTGCCCATTTCAGAGCCTCTTCATCATCATCCACACGTTGTCTCCTTGATGAACCCAACATGTTAAACTCTTTTGCTATTCCCCAGCTATTCTTACTACTCAAGCTTCTCAAGCTCATATTCCTTGCTGATAATTTCCTCAGGGATACCTCCCTCTCTAAATTTTCCATCATTTTTCCCTCAAAACTCCCTATAATCTTTCTATATCTAGTGTGTTATTATCACCACTGATCTACTAGAGAGTACTGTAATCTATTATTGATATTTCAGATTCCTAGAGTCTTGGCTTATACATTTCTGTAATACTAAACCTTATTTCACAGCTTCTCACTTAATCTCATGCTTGAATTAGAATATGTTTTATTTATATTGCTCATGAAGATTCATTGTTTGAATTAAATATAGGAAACGCTGGTTATAACGTTCATTGTAATTTTTTGTTCTATTTTCTCTTTATGTTTGTATTTAGTGGATGAAGGTATTTAGTTGACGAGGAAGTCAAACAATACCAGTAGACCAGTCAAAGCTTTTATTGAATATTATACAGACAGACAAGGCCGGCTAAAATGATAATTTTATTTCGTTCCGACTTGTTTGGAATTTTTAACAAAGCTACGTACAGATGTCAGTTAATTTCTTTTTCCAATACCTACAAGGAGAACCTAATGATTTTAATCATGTTGTGACGTGACGTTTAACATTTTAAAATACTCTTCTAGAAACCCTTTTAGATGTATTAAAATTAATTCTATATATTTTTATATGATTTATTTTCAACTGTTCAAATTTTAACTATCTATTTTGTTTTTTTATTTTTTGAATTATTGTAAAAGATATAAGGCATCTTTTCACGTTGAATTCATTTATATGATAGTTTTGGATGAAGTTTTTTTTTTTTTGGATAAATAATACTCTAAAGAGGATTAAAGATTTTTGTAAGTATTTTCAAAAAAATAGTATAACTTAAAATTAAATTAAAAGAGTGGTAAAAATTTATTCAAATTAAAATAAGGAAGTATAAAGTAAGGGCATTACAACCCCTGTCAATTTTTATTAAGTGGTCCAACTTTTGAGACAAGTCGGGGGGTAATTGACCCTTATCCACAATGTTCCAATTTTGCAGATGATCGAAGGCTCATTTGGCCAAACAATCTGCAACTTCGTTCTATTCTCTACGAATGTGACCAAAAGTAATAGATTCCAAGGAAGCACACATATTAAGAATCTATTTTATAATCAAAGCTAAATGCCAACTGACATCTTCTAATTGCTGCCTCTTCAACAAAGTCCCCACCACTTGAGAATCAGATTCACAAATGATCCTTCTCCATCCAAGAGCGCAACCACGCTCCATAACATATAAAATGGTAAGAGCCTCCATCACATTGTTAGTATGTAGACCCTTATAAACATAAAAGATAAACTGAACAGTCCCAAAACTATTCCACCCAACACCCCCAATACCCGCATGACTAGGATTTCCCCGAGAAGAACCATCTGTGTTGATTTTCAACACACCCTAAGGAGGAGGACACGAATGCCCCTCCCTATTTATCTTTCGAAGAGGATGTCTACATCTATTTCTCATGATCTAGCCAACACCCTTCACAACACCACTCTGAAGAGGAAGATTGAGACGATTGCAACAGACAACATCTCTCAAATCCACACCCTTAGCCAAGTCACACTTAGCTAAAATAGTTTCTCCCAAAGAATGAAGAATTTTCCACCACAAATCTTGGACAACCAACTTCACAGCTTGAAAAATCTTGCAATTCCTCTCCAACCAAATATGCCAGATAATAAAGGTCGAACCAATAGCCCAAGTAACTTGAAGAAAAGAAGTCTTCACAGGAGCCTTGCCCCACCGAACAAAGAACTCATCCAAAGAGGAAACATGCCAGCAAGCCTGGTTCCACATACCCCACCAGAAGTGTTCAAAGAAGAGATGAGAGACACTCTCCTCATTATTACAACACAAAACACACATGGAGGGCCCCTGGAACCCATGCTTGCACAAGTTATCCCAAGTAAGACACCAATTCTGGACCACTAGCCACATAAAAAATTGCACTTGGGCCAAGAAAATTTGTTCCACACGTGTTTCCACCAAGGAACCTTAGTGTCCCCAAACATCTACCTAACCAACTCTCCATAACCCACTGAACTAGAGTACTTACCAGACAAATCACTATTACTCCAAGCCAAGACATCTTGCCCCACCAAGGTGTTGCATTCACACGAGGCAGGAATTTGAGCCAACTCTTGCCTATCATCCTCCGACCCTCTTGGCAGCTAATTAGAGGAGTGCTTACATCTAAGACTAGCAGCCAACCCAAGATTTCAAACAGTCTTATAATGCTCAATCGTGTTCCAACCCACAGTAGTAAAATAATCACAAAGTGGCTGGAGGTGAGGATAAGCGAAAAGGATAGGAGGATGACCATCCCAAGAATCCCACCAAAAAAGAGCTTGAGAACCCATATGACAGATCCAAAATAGCCCCTTCTTAACCAATTGAGCCCTTATTTTTAGAGTATGTCAAATCATAGATCCCCTTCCCTCTAAAGGGAAGCAAGGAAAATCAAAAGTATTAAAATCCTTAAGATACTTATGGGTGATAATACGAGCCCAAAGTTGATGCTGACTAGACACCAACGCCAATATAACTTGGCTGCGAGAGCTTGCCCATTCAAAATAGAAGATCGTAAGCCAAGACCCCCTCCTTCTGTGGCCTGCACACAGTTTCCCACTTAATTGAGACTGGACTTGGATGTTTGCAAGTTACCACTCCAAAGAAATTGTCAAGAGAGAGCATCGAATTCCCTAAGGAAATACAAAGGAGCAGTCTGAACAAAACACCTGTAAATAGGGAGAGCTTGAATAATAGAATTTAGAAGAGTCACTCTTGCAGTAGTAGATAACCAATGATGAGTCCAATGAGTGACCTTACTATGCAACTTATCAAGCAAATTCTGTCAGGAAGACAAGGGTTTCCTACCAACAACCAGAGGAATGCCCAAATAGACAAAGGGAAGAGACCCAATCTAAAACCTCAAAATATTTGCAATCTGTCATTGAATAGCTTGAGGAGAATTAAAAAAGTAGATAGACGACTTGTGCTCATTGACTTTCTGACTCAAAGCAGTAAGGTAAATATCCAAATCCCACCTAAACGAAGTAGTCTCCTAAATGTGAGCCCTCCCCATAAGAGTAGTATCATCAACAAACTGAAGATGAGAAAGTTGTGGTAGCCCATTTCCCCAACACCAACCTTGAATCATACCCTAGGAAACCTGAGACTTAAGAAATTTTCCCAGACCCTCAACCATACTAATAGAGAAAGAGGAAGAGGTAACACAACTCATAGTCCAATTGAGCCAGTCTGGACTAAAGCCAAAGCCTAAGAGAATTCTCCGCAAAAAACACCACTTAACTCTATCATAAGCTTTGGCCATGTCTAACTTGATGAACATAGATTTCTCCCTAGACATCACCATAGAGTGAATTGTTGGGAATAGGATGCCATTTAATTGCAATCCTAAACATATTTCATGTATCTCCTAAGTCCTTGGAAAGTGTTTCCCAACACTAGGATTAGAAAGAGATTAAATTTGAATGAAATGAACATGTAAATTGACATTTTTAATTATTCCTAAATGATAGGAACATGTGAGGGCATCAAAGAAGAGCTCCTTCTAAATAGGAGCACATGGGGCGCCGATATGGGAGGTGGGACACACCTTGTTTCAGTTAACTGTTTGGTGAATTGATAACTCTTATGTAATGCATGTCTTGTTCCTACAAAGTAGGGATTGATATTTACAATGTATGTGGAGTGGCCCACTATCAGTTCAGTTTTAGTTCAATTTAGTTCAGTTTAGTTCAATATCAGTTCAATTTAGTTTAGTTCAGTTTAGTTCAGTATCAGTTCAGTTCAGTTCAGTTATGGTTCAGTTATCTTCAGTTACATGTAGTTAGTTTCAGTTGAATGCTAGCTGACTTGGAATGCATGACTAATGACTTCAGATGCATGATAGACAATAGGTGATACATTCAGTTAAGTGGGGATGATCAATCATGCATAATGTTTGCATGAATTGATGGAGAGATATGTTTCTGTTAACAAAGATTGACTTGGACCCACTTTGGGCACCCAAGTTGGCATCTTTGAGTTAACACCTTTTGCATGAGAAGATATTTACAAGGTTGAGTTAAGTGGGCCCATTCTTAGGTGCCAACTTTGAGGAGAAGCTTACAAGATATCTTCAAAACCAACAATTAGTTAAGACTTTAGTTTGGGATGCCCAAATTGATGAAGGATTTGGTTTGACATTGTTTTTCATGGAAGAACTCTACTTGCATAAGAATGGCGTAGATATTTGTGAGGAGCTTTATCCTCTTGTAATTGTCAACTCTTTGGAGTTTACAATGTTCACAATTGTCTATTTATTGCAACAAGTTGAAGAGAGTTCTAAGAGAGTACTTTTGTGAAGCATGGCACAAGATGTGTGGATCCATGCTTGGACATATGAGAGTTTATTGCAGGTTGCGAAGAAGAATTGTTGAAGGTAAAATAAGCATCTCAAGCAAGGATTGATAAAGAATTATTGTAATCTTGTTCTAAGGTTAAATAATACAAGCACTATTGATTCTGGTGGTGGAGTTTTTTCCTAAAAGGGTTTCTCCATGGTATATGTTGTTTCACTTCTATCTTTTGGTCTTATTCTTCTACAATCTTCTATCTACTTCTACAATTGGTAAAATGAATCTAAACATATAATCATACACAAAGAAATTGTAACAAAGAACACTTAATTAGATCTATAATCTCATAGTTTTACAAAGTATTAAGCTACATAATTACCTCCATTTTCAATATGAATGACTTCAGAGGCAACCACCACCCCATCTAGGATTTGTTTACCAGCCACAAAACCCCCTTGCTCCTCAGAAATAATTGAAGGAAGAAATTTTTTGAGCCTCTCTACAATCAATTTAGTAATAATCTTGTACAACACATTACAAAGAGCAATAGGTCTAAAGAATTTGAGTTGACCAACACCTTCTTTTTTAGGAATGAGAACTAGGAAAGTAGAATTCAAGGCTCGAAGCATTTGCTTACTGCAAAGAGATTCCTGAGAAACCTCTAACAAATCTAGAATTACAATATCCCAAAATTCTTGAATAAATTCTACAGGAAAACCATTTGGACCTAAAGCTTTACCTTTATTCATCCCAAAAACAACCTCTTCCAATTCAGACGAAGAAATTGGATAGATGAGGAAATCATTCATCTCATTGGTGATCAAGGAGGGAATGCAAGCAAGGATCAAATTCTCATCTTTTGTAGGAGGTGAATCCTCAGAAAAAAGCGTAGAATAAAACTGTCTAGCCTCACGAGACAAAGACTGCAGAGAAGATATGTGAAGCCCTTTCGAATTAACCAGAGAGGAAATAAAACTCTAATTATGACGAACCTACACAAAATGATGGAAGAAAGCAGTATTCATGTCCCCTTCCTGAAGCCAATCAATTTGAGCCTTTTGTTTCCATAAAATATCCTCACGAAGCTCCCAGTCCTTCACAACTCTCATAGCCTAGGATTCAGCTCTTCCTAAAGCATCTAAGAAACCATAATCCCAAATTTGGCGAGTAATCACATCAAGGCGTTCTTGAGCATTGCTCTTCATAGCCTTTAGGTTACCAAAACACAACCTATTCCATCTATTATGGTGATATTTGACATATTGAATTTTCTTAACAAAAGTATGTTGAAAATTGAGGTGTTTTCTTAGCTTAATACTTTGTAAAACTTTAAGATTTTTGATCTAAATATGCTTTGCTTTGTTACAGATTCTTTGTGGGTGATTATCTGATTAATTCATTTTATCATTTGTAGAATGAAGACAAAAGTTGTAGAAGAATTAGACAGGATATTAGAAAGATTACACAAGCATATACCGTGGAGAAACCCTTTCGGGAAAAAACTCCACCAAGAATTAATCTATTATTCAATCTCTGAAGTAGACTACAATAGCTCCAATTCTTGCTTGATAATGCTTCTTTTTCCTTCACTAAATCTTCTTCACAACCTACAATAAAATTGATACAAACTCTCTTCAACTTGCTTGAGATAAATAGGAAATATTCAACCTTGTAAACTCCAAAAGAGTTACAATTACAAAGCTAAATCCCTATCTCCTAAAAGGTACACCTATCTCTTCCAAGTAGAGTTTAACCGTGAAGAACAATGCCAAATCATCATCTTCATCCATTTGGGCGTCCCAAACTGAAGTAGTAACTCAGCCTTTATTCCATAAATATCTTCAAGGCTTTATCTTCAAAGTAGGCACCCAAGAGTGGGCCCACTTAACTTAGCCTTCTGAAATATCTTAACATGCAAAGGAGTTAATTCCTAGAAGCCAACTTGGGCGCCCAAAGTGGGTCCAAGTCATTTTTTGTTAACTGAAACATCTCTCTCCACCATTCATGCAAGAATGATCATCCCCTATTAACTAAAGGAAGTCACCTATTATTTGTCATGCAACTCAATTCACTAGTCATGAATTCCAAGTTAATTGAAGTAAACTAGCATTCAACTAAAACTAACTGAAGATAACTGAACCATAACTGAACTGAACTAAACTAAACTAAACTAAACTAAACTGATTCTAAACTAAACTGAACTGAATTGAATTGAACTGAACTTCATCCATGTAAACATCAAACCCTAACTCCTAGGATCTTTACATGCATTCAAAAGTGTTATCTTTTACTCCAAACAGTTAACTTAACTCAAGGTGGGTTCCACCTTCCATGTGGGTGCCCCATGTGCTCCTATTATTTAGGAACTCATCTTGGATGCCCTCACATGCTCCTATTATTTAGAATTAATTACAAATGTTAATTAACATGATTATTTCATCCAAAATTAATCTCTCTCTAATCCTAGTGTTTGAGAACACTTTCCAAGGACTTATGAGACACATGAAATAAATAATGTTTATGATTGCAATTAAATGGAATCCTATTTCCAACAAGGTGTACATAGTTATGACATAAGCAGGGCCTCCATCATGCCACCATTGGGCCATTAGATCATGCAAGGAAGAATCCTGAAGCCACATAAGCTGAAACTTAAAAGGAGGATTCTTGGGAACCGTAACAAAGGTAGCTGGAAATTTAATTGGCTAATGATCAAAACCCCTCCAATCAAGAATCTTAGAACCAGTAACCAAGCTAGCCCCACCCAAAAAAAGGAGACAAGAAATCTATTTAGCCTTTCAGAAATTGCTTCCTCTCCACTCTGTCTATTATTCCAAGTGAAAACCCCATTAGAAGGCTTAACATCAATTAAATCTAGAGAATCCACATTCTCCCAAAAAAGATTAGAAGCAAGCCCAAGCCTAGGCAACCCACCTCTTTTCTCCTCCAAACTCAACACAGATCCAAGGAAGATATGGAGCACAAGATCGGACATAGCTTATATGATCCCAAAGCCAAATTTTTCCACGAATATCAATCGAAGTGTAAACATTAGACACGAAAATATTCTCACCTGTTTCCAAATTGGAGGCAACCATGGAGATAGTAGAATGACTAGAAATCCACCAAAGGGAAGCAATCTTTCTTGGATTTCAAAAAAGAGCCAAACCCCTAGAACTCTCTTGAGAACCAATGCACTAACATTGACCAAAACACTAGATACGAGAAGCACACTGAAGCATGAAATCAATTGAAAGTTTAGTCTCTTGAACACAAAATATGTCCAAAGGATGGACAACAACCAAATCATGAATATCCTTTTGACGGGAGGTGCTATTCAACCCCCTTACATTCCAAGAGAGAATAATCATGGAGGAGATTGAGAAAAGTGAACATCAATGGATTTAATAGACCCAGATTCCACCAACAAATCTCCAATAAGTTTAATCTTCTCAATATCCTTCTTACGACCACTTTTAGAAGAGAACTTAGACGGTCCCTTCATGAGAGTGCTTTGATGCACCCCCAAGGTTGGAGAAGACCCCTTGCTCTTCCTAGAAGTTAATCCCTCCTTTACCAAATCTGCCAAAACAATATCATCATCATCCTACATAGGACCATTGGGAGACACCAAATGATCATGATCAGACCCCCGTCCCTGCATCACATCACAACTTGTACCAACAACACTAGAAGGCATATCCACCAGGATTTATTCCTCTAAGGTGAGAGTATCCAACACCTCAAACTGATTAAAGCCCTCTTCAGTCTTCTTGTCCCTTAAAGATCTCTTCTGACCACGACCCTTAGCTTGACGCTTAACTGGCCAGCACAAAGTCATCCTTATCTGACTCACCCTCCATCATGGAAGACTTCCTTTTGTCCTCCTTGACCACTTTGGGTGTTGAAGATGAAGGGGAATTATTAGAGTGAAGAGCTTCATTAACCCTAAGACATTGCCTCTAAATATGTCCATACTCATGACAAATCCAACAACGAAAATGAAGGGATTCATAATCAAGCGGTTGAACCCAAGACAAAGAACCAAGGAAAATTTCCAAAGAATCTGGTAGGGGATTATTCAAATATATCTCCACACAAATACGAGCAAAAGAAATAACCTTTTTTCAAGGGCTTGTTGAGCAACTGTAGTAGGATTACCAAGAAGAGCAACAATCCATTGTAAAATATCTTCTCTCCAAAATACTAGGGGAAGCCACGATAGTTGGACCCAAACAATAACTCTTAATGATAATTCTTTTGATGAATTAAAACCCATATGCCAAGGTTTGATAAACAATCCAACATGATTATAAAAGTATGGTCCTCCCTCAAAAACCCCATTCTTGTTCAACCATATTGGAAAAAACAAACAAAAAATAACTATTTGCAGCCACCATAAACTCCATGTCTCCCTCAACCTATCACATATGCCTGATCTAGGCATCCAAAGCCGACATAGGTATATGGATTCCAAGAAATTTGTAGATTAGAGTGTGTCTGCTCCAATAAGAAACATCATCAACCACCAATTCAGGAGAAATGACCAAAACCGGATGATCTTGGCTTCTGGGCAAACAACCATTCACTTTCTTCAATTTAGGGCCCTCCCCCATATAAAACGACTCCGATTGTTGAGCTTTCATACCCGATGAAGAGCCATTAAGGGACGCACCACCCCCAACCACCACCAAACTGGTAGACTTCTATTTCTCCACCATAATCTCACCAACCCACACACCAGCCGAAGGAAACCACAAACAAACAAAAAGAAAAAGAGAACCATCCTCGTACGTAGTGAAACACCCCCCACACCAATTGAAAACATAGCCAAAGAATATGAAAAATGGCCAAAGTCAACATGCAAAGAGGGATGACCCTCATGTAGGTCGCTTAGCCTGCCACGAGAACACCAGGAGCAACACCATTATTTTTAAGAGGATCAAGTTAGTATAACTTAAAATTTACATATATATAATTTTTACTAATATTTTTATTCTATATATCAATTTTAAAATTGATGGATCAACTTGTTTATCACCGAATTTTCACCTGTTGAACTCGATGTTCCAACACCTCGATGTAACATGGGAAGACCTCTAAAGCTATGGGTCAATTGTATATAGAGGTCAACCTCCGGAGAAGGCCACCTTCCTATGGTGTCACCTAACTACGATCTTGTAAGGAAAAGGGAGAAGGAGAATACATAAAAATAAAACTAAACCCTATGGTGATACACCAAACTGATGAGAAAATTGAGACACTCAATTTACACTTGAATACTGATGATGGATATGGGATTGCACAACAAGTTTCTGTAGATTATGCATAAGTATTTCACAAACAAGTTTGACATGCACACACTTTTAAGAAGGAAAAGCAAATTTTCACAAATAAAAAGCTCATGCACAATTTAGTAAACATAATTTGTAACCTACATAATACTAATTTGCAAAAGAAAGGCATGCTAACATGGAGACAAGCTATAAGGAAAAGAAATATTTCTAAAGTAACCCGATCAATCACACGAAAATGCACACTATTTTTGCAAGAACTAGAAGCGGTGGACCATCAATGGTAACCCAAGGTAAATTTTATATATCATGCTCCAAAATGAGTTACAAAAGTTTGCTAATGAGAAAAGGTTCACAAAATTCCATGAGACTTTTTGAAAAGAATAAGGAGAACCCCTTTACAAGAGGAAAAATGCCTTATATACAAGAAGATGTCAGCCCCTTAGGGCTTACAAAAATATCAGCCTTCAGAAAGATCTGCCCTTAGATCTTTAAATGAAATTAATTCTGCATCCAATTGCATCCATCCTCGTGTCCATCATGGTGATAGATCACCCTCAGGGGAAGCCTTAAGATCTTTTGCAGCATTAACTTCTGGTCCTCGTGTCCCTCTTTGAATCTCCTTGCCGAGCTGCCTTGAATGCTTCTGAGCTCAGAGCAAATCCATGTCGCTTTCATTCTGTTGATCTTCTTCATAGGGGTCAA
>VDFB02005118.1:0-14691 GCA_007258455.2 Sequoia sempervirens
AAGATTGTGGTTTGGAATGAATATTGACAAAAGTCCAATATTCATTGTGGAGAGTGTGATTTGAACTAGAGAACATTCATTCATTGCCTTGTTGATGACAAATATAATCCAGTTAAGTGGAGTGTGATTTAATCTTCTATTGGTTTTGGTTCATGAGGTCGTCTTTCTTGGAGTAACTTGGTTCCTCTACTTGGTGCTTTCTTCATAGCTATCTTTCATGTGTTGGGGAGCATTTCCTTCTATCGTCTATCTCCAAAAATATATGTGAAGGATTAGCAAGAAGCACAATGAGAAATCAGTCCAATTAAGAGAAGACCTAGAGCAGAATAATGAAGAGCAATTTAGAGCATGTTGAATATTTTCTTCACCTGGGAATAATGAAGAAGTTGATTCATGGAGGCAATCATGAAGTATGATCGACTGAAGTTACCTGAACCCAATGATGTAGCATGGAACACCACCATACAACATGCACACAACATGTTTCGTAAGCATCCCATGGTTCAAACGATAAGCTACCATAATTTTGACTCAGTGAAATGGTTGTGCCACTCAACAACAAGATATGGTTGTCGAGAGGAGAAAAATGGCTTCAACTGAATCAATAAAGATAAGTTCTATTATGTATCATTCCTTTAATTGTTCCATCTAATGATATTTTATAGATGACTACATGCTTCATTTGTATCAGGGTAGTTTTATTTTATGAACTATTATTAATCTCTTTAAAAATGTAGGATGGATTGAGGAGCAATGGATTATGGATTCATCCATCGATTACACTCCTACCATCTCGTGAAGTTAAAATTCTCGAGAATTCAAAGCACAAGTTGAGATCATGTCTAAGAAGATGGATTAAGGCTCCTCACATTAGTCAATGGAGGGGAGTTCACTTCCAAAGGATTTTTTTGTAATCTCTGTATTGAGGCAGGGATCAAGAGGGAGTTCTATGTTCAACAAAAATGGAGTCCTATGTCTCAAGGAACTAGAGTGACTCACTAAGAAAAAGTGAAGGTGTCAGCTAAGTGGGTTGCAATGTTGCAAGGCTAGGTGCTAAGTCCTTGGAAGACCTCTTCAGCTGTAGAGAATGGAATTGCGCAAGGCAGTCAACCTTGTTTTGACATTGGTAGCACCGCAAACCTATTTAGAATAGGGTGATCTGGGATGAAGTCAAGGAGGACTAAGTCTTGGACTCTCTTAAGTCAATAGTGCTGGAAGTGTGCATTGGAAACCATTCCTCTAAGGCAAGCATTGCAGACAATCTTGGACGAGGAGGTCAGGAGGTTGATGTGGGTACTTGGAGCTCCAAAGGGAGTCGCAACATCATTAAGATTTGTTGTAATGTATATTCGAAACAGAGAAATACATGAGTTGAAAGCTCTTGTAGTGTATATTTCTTTGAGACTTAAGAAATATGAGGTGAAAGTTCTTAGAGTGTATATTTCTTTGAGACAAAGAAATATGAGGTGAAAGCCCTGTAGTATTAAGTATTTCTTTGAGACAGAAATATGAGGTGAAAGCTCCTTAGCGATACTGGAGACAGAGAAATATGAGGTGAAAACCCTAGGTATATTTCTCCGAGACAGAGAAATATGAGGTGAAAGCCCTTGTACAGATCACATCTTTGAGACTGAGTTGTGCTTTACACAATTGGGTGTAGCCATTGTGGACGTCATGTTGAGAGAGTCTGTGACGAGACATGTTACCCTTGAGTAGGATTCAAGATAGCCTCTACAATACCTCCCTAGCTAAGAGAGAGTGTTGATGTTTGTAGCTTCAGGAGGTATTGCCCTAGTCGGCCAAAGACAAATCAGAATTAATTATAAATTTCTATATATTCATGTTGGGTCGGCTCAAGTCAAAAGACAAGTCAAAAATTAATTATAAACAAAAATCATACATGTTAGGTTGGCTCAAGTGGAAGCTTATACTTGGACTTGTATAAATAGAAGGAAGATCCTCCTCATTTGATGATCATTCCATTCATTCGTTCCTTGGTGAATAAGAAGAAGATTTGCTGCTCAAGAAGGAGACCTATTTCTGCTCAGAGATTTGAATTCTTACAGTGCTGGATTATATTATTGTATTCTGCCTTTTCTTTGTAGATCCTAAGTGCTTACTTTCTATTCTAGCTGTAATTGACAATTTTAGTAAAGTGTTGTTGGGTTTTTCTCCTATAGGAGGGTTTTCTCAGGATAAAAATCTGTGTTCATTGTTTTGTGTTTAGCCGCTTTCTCATAACTTTATCCTCAAAATTCACCGATGCTAGAACGTGGGTGTTTTTTAGTGTCTACAATGACAGGACAACTTATGGAAGGGTAGATTTAAAACTTTTTGATTGAGTGGATCAACCGTCAAGATTAGTTGAGAGGATTAACCAGTGGGATTGAGTTCGGTTATTTGGTTGTGCAATGGAAGGTGGAGATAAAAAGAGAATTTTAATAATTCTTTTATATTTTTTAACTGTAAAGGCGGGATGTAAATAATAAATTTTATTTAAATCATGTGAGATGGGAGGGAGGAATTATTTTAATTTATTTAAATAAAAAATGAATATGTGGTAGGCGATGCTAGAACATGGGTGTTAAGTATCTATAATGACAGGATGGAAAATAGTGAGAAGCAGCTTTTTCCACACTCTATTACTTAGATATTAAGATATATTTATGAGAGATAATTACAAAAATTATTAAAGAATTGAGATATAAAAATAGTAAAAATTAAAACACAACCAACATATATTTTAAAAAAAAAAATATAATTGTAAAAAATAGTTTTAACTAAATAAATAAATTATAATTGTTTTACTAAATAAAATAAGCATTGTTTTTTCTCTATCAATAAAAAGTGGTTGTAAAGATCACACCCTATTCATTAGTTTCCAGAAAGAGATACATTGTAATCCCATCTATGGGCAACTAGTGTAAGTTTGGCTATCTACCATTACAAATGAATCCTTATCCCCAAAATGGCTTCAAAGTGTTTATGCTTTGAAGCAACATTGTATCCTACTACCCATATAGATTGCAAAGAGCATATACAAATTAATAATTCAAAAAAAGAGAAAACACAAAACAAATCCACCACGTCATTAACATTCATCATCAATATGTGACCAAATCCTACCTCGATGCACTAGACCACTCTAGGTGAGGCATGGTGATCCTTCATTCCCATAGTATTGCCATGAACACGACACTATATATTCGTGTTCACTTGGCATCATGTCACCATATTCAGATTCACTATCATGTCAAGCTTCAAGATTTCCACTTATTTCCTTTGAGGGGTAATCATTTATGTTTGTCCTTCCACATTTAAATATCTACAAGGATCCATGATCTTCCATAGCTAGCCACATTTTTTGCCTCATCCACCATCATCATTACCTTCTCGGTATACATGGAAAATCTTAAAATCTTTATCTTTTTAAATAGGCATCAATCACCCCCAACTATTTGTTTAGTTTCCAACTTGGGGTATGATTTTTTTGAAATTGTATTAATAATATTATGAGAGTCCCTTTAAATGAACATTTTGATATTTAATTGTTTCCATCTTTAGTCTTAATAGGGTTGCTTGATATTCTACTATGGTGTTTTGTCACTTGCCCAAGTTTCTTACTTACCATCAAGACATTTATCGTGTTTTGAATAGCACACCGGCTCCTATTTGCCTAGGGACTACTTGAAATTCTAGCCCGTTGTTTATCACTTTGCCCAAGTTTCCTTTACTAGTTCTAAATAACACAACCAGCTCTTGCTTCTCTAGGATTTCCATGTGACCCCCCATCAAAATTTATCTTGACCCATCCATCTTGTAGAGGTGACCACTTTACACCTTTTCTCAGGTGAGAAATCGGATGAACCTACTTTAAAGCCTCATTAACGGAGAATAAGCATTGTTCTTTCAAAAACAAGTAAAATATAAATATAAATATGTGAAGTAAACATTATTTAAATAGATGTTAAAAAATGATATTTGTCTAGAAAAATAAAATAACTCATCAAATAAAAATTGTCTTCAATTTTTATTTTTCATTTATCTTTTTAAAATTTGAAAATATTTTTTTATGATTTATTGTATTATGATTGAAAAATTAAACAAGTAAATAATGTTAAAAAAAGTCTTAGCTAAAAGTTAAAATAAATAATTATTTCAAAAATAATCTTATTGGTTAATTTATAATTATTTACTATTTTATTTATCAAATTGCATAACAATTTTAATCATTTTTTTAGTTAATATTTTTATTATAATAGTAAAATAACTCTTTTAATAAAAAATTAAGTAAATAAAGAAAAAACATTATAAATAAAAAATAATAATTATAAAGTAAAATTAGAATGCCTATCTTTTCAAAAGTCTGTATAAGATACAACCAAATATATCAGTTTACATAATTGTTTCTAAAGAAAGGTATACTATGTACTAGTAGCCAAATATTAAATAAATATATATAAAAACTGAGAGATATTAATTTGGTGTTATTTTATTTACTTAAAATTTATGTTATTTCATTTTTGAAATTATTTTACTTACTAGGCACATGAAGATATAAATTTTATGTATAAATGTTTTTGAAATTTAAGGTAAAAAATAAGTGTTTTTGTTTAACACTCTAATATTTACAATATTATGAAGAGGTATTAAGAGGTTGTATAAAAAACAAGAAAGTAGGAGATAGGAACACGAGTTATATGAATTACATGTTTTACAAGAATGTGTACCGAAAGAAATATATAGAAAAATGTGGAAGATGATAATGTGAGAGTATAAGGCATGTGTGAAATATTATATAAGACAATAAAGTATATTAATATATGACTTTATGTATATATGTGTGTAATTTTTTTATACTTTAATTTGTATTTTTATTTTATATTTCTTTTTTTTTTGCTTCGCATTAGGGTTTACTATATATAATAAAGTATAAAACCTTAAACCTTAGTCCTTTTTTTTGGTCAATATCTAGTTATTTTGTGAAAATCTTGGTTGTTGTTGCATAATATATCCCAAAAGAAAAACTTAGTGGTAATTCAAACCAAAGAAATTTCAAATTTTTATTCTTTTTATTATACATGATGAAGGTATGTGTTATAAAGAGGTATGGTGGTGCACAATAAGTAATGACTATCAAGGAACTAGGCACTAAGGTGGTAGCATAGAGAAGAGAGGAAATCCAAAAATACATGACTATTGAGGGAAATTAGATCTGGTGTTTGGGGAGAGAATTAAATAAACATGGGAATTAGAATGAATAAGGTAGAGGAAATAATTAAAAATAGAGAATAAAATTAAAAGAAGAAAGAAAAGAGAGTGAAGGAATGACGTAAGTAATAGATATGATGGAAGACTAATTAGTAGTATCACTAAGGCCATCATATAGGGACCTATAATAATTCCCTTAGTTACTACCTTTTATAGATCAATAATAGCCTATTAAGCACTGACAGACTTACTAACAATCTAATAGCCCAACATGCAACCAAAGAAGGATTCTTAGTGAAACAAATTATATATTATAGTTGTGCAAAAGTTTTTAGGCCTAATCTCTTCACAATAGAGAAAAAGGTTAGTTAAGATAGTAGGATCTCACTTGCTCATAATCTCTCCCATTTGGACCATAAGAAACCATAAATTTTAGACCTTGTTGTTGAATAAATCTTTAAAGATATAATTAGTATGATCAATAAATATTTATAACCATATTTAGATAATATATAATAATTATCAACAATTAAAGAAGCAATACCTTTGATGTACTACTTGGAAATGTGTCAGTTCATTAGCCTTTTGCATCAATTATGTTTGGGACTAGGGTGTAATTTGATCCCAACCATATGGATAAAGGCCCCTACCTATCCCATCCAAGTGGATTATGTGAACCATCAAGAGAAAGGATATCGTTGACAATCATTTAGGGAGAAAGGCACCCACCTACTAAAAACCAACCATTACCAAGATATTCCTTTCATACTATTCTAGAACACAATCATGCAAAAAAAGAGATACTAAAGTTTGCACAAAGGGAATATATCCTCTTTATTATTTTACTCATCTTTTGTTATATCTTTTTTCTTGCATAGGATTGCTAAGAGCTAGAAAATGGAATCCATCACTTGCATGCCACTAGCTCTATGGTCTACATGCTAATCTAGTGAAAGAAATCCAAGCCTCACAAGAAGCTTTTGGCATCCATTGCCTACATACCTAGGTCATATCTATCTAAATCTAGGTTATGGTTAAATCATTCCACTTGTAGAGCATGCTTCTAGACTATTTTCAAACTAGAGCAATGATAAGCTTATCTTTAGGTAGCTCATAAGATTTACTATTTCAATGATCACCTCAAAAGCAAAGGAGCAAGCTACATTTTAGGGGATATACAACCCTTTACTATTTTAGAACACAATCATGCAAGAAAAGAGATAATAAAGTTTCCATATAGGAAATATCTCCTCTTAATTATTTTATTCATCTTTTGTTATGTATTTTTCTTGTATAGGATTGCTAAGAGCTAGAAAATGACATCCATCACCTGTATGCCACTAGATCTATGGTTTACATACTAATTTGGCAAAAGAAATGGACAATCCTCACAAGAAGCTTTAGCATCCATCACCTACATACCTAGGTGATACCTAGCTAAATCTAGGTTATGGTCAAAGCATTCCACTTTTAGAGCATGCTCCTTGACTATTGTCAATCTAGAGCAATTATAAGCTTATCTTTGGGTAGCTCATAAGATTTAATATTACAATGATCGCCTCAAAAGAAAAGGAGCAAGCTACATTTTAGGGGGTATATAACCCTCTACCTATTCCCTCATAGAGTCTTTTACTCCAACCATCACGTGTTATTGTAGAAGTTGGATCCTATATCTCGTTGGGTTCTACAAGTGGGAAAAGACCTTTTATAATGTGATGTGCAAAACCAAAGTCTTATGACTTCTTCATGTAGGGTTGTCCTATTATTTTCTAGGACTGGTTTAAAGAAAGGGATATGATAGTCATTTTAATCATAGGACCCACCATTTATAATGGTACATAGGCTTATGAAAGGAAACCCTTGTAGATCATGGTAGAGGATAGCAAAACCATATAGTTTGTAAGTAGGTCATGAGCAAGAGATATTTGAAACTTAACTAGATTGATATTAATTTAAGTAGAATGTAAAATTGATAAGTTTAATTTTTAAAGAATCTCATTTAACATCATGTCGTTTATACCAACTAATAAGTATGGAGCATACATGTCAAGATTGTCTATGTTTTGAGTATAAAATAAAATTTTCTATTACTTCATCCTTTCGAAAAGCTTTTATCCCTCCAACAAATTAATATGTATATAAAGATACATTAACCTAATGCTTTGTGATTATTCATAACAAAATAATTAATATTGAGAAAGACATGTCATTAAGGTTGTCTGTTTTCCCTTCTATATTAAGGTTTGTGGAGTGAGAGCCATTATTACTTAGCACCCATGATAGGTTGGTAATGATAGGAAGATATATCCAATATTTACATTTGCAAAAATAAACTATGAAGATTAACTTGCATGTCTAACATTTCTAGTTAACTGCCATAATAGATGAGTTTTATACAGGGAAGACACCTAAAACCTTGACTATAGAAGTTGAGAGAAGCAAATACATATAATACATGCATCATAAGGCTATAAATTCCATCTAAGGACCATATTATAGTCTATAAATAGTCAAGCTAGGAAAGAATAGCCTAAATCATGTTCACAAACAACATTGGCAACCAACAATTATTTTAATTTCATTGAGCAACATAGAACCTTGAAAGATCTAGGTCCTACTAGAATGGCTCCCAGAACAACCGAACAACCAAAAACATATCTCAACTAAGACATAAAGATATTAGGTTGATATAATGGAGTCTAAACTAAGGGATAAATAATAATTTAAAAAAATGATATCTAGAGATTTATCAACCACACACATTTAAAAAGCTTCTACCTTGGATGCAACCCTAGACAACAAAAATTTAAATAGTCATACCTTGTTGGAGTAATTAATAAAATCACCTAATAATTAATTAGTCATTAATTAATTTTGTTATGCCCCTTTTAATTTATTATACTTAAGCTAAATTTAGGAGTGTTTTTCTATGATTACATTGGGCTAATTATAGGTCATGTTGTCTCTACAAAGACCTTTTTCAGAATGTTTTTTTGAAATGGGTAGAATTTCACATATTATGTAGGGGTATATAATTAGTCTTTTATTTGAAACTCTTAATTTCTATAATTTGAGTTTATTTTGTTGTCTATTCATATTTTTGAGACCTACTTATGCTTAAAAATTTCTCAAATGAGCTCCTTTTTTGTGCTTATGCTTAATTTTTTTTTTGTTTTCCCTATTCTACAAGCACATATTACTTTCAAATTTTGGCTATTTTTGGGCCCTATAAAACCATATTAATTTAGAATATTGTATTCTAATTTCACTAAATATAAAGTGCCAACACTTGTAAAAATTTGGTGGTTTTATGGGGTTATTGTAAAATAGAAACTAAGATAAAGTTCCATTCTAGGATATTTCATCATAGATTTTGATATTAAATTTCATCATTATATTGTAATGCTAAATTTGAAGAACTATTTATTCTTGAAAAATGAGATACAAGATGTAATGCCTATTTCCTTTGACTCATTCTTGAGCCAAGTTACTACCAATAGAAGTGTGAATGTATAAACAATAATGACATTGCATATGGATTAATTTGTAATAATATTTAAGGATTTTTTTGTATCAAATTGAGAACATAAAGTGCCCTTTCAATGCTTGGACTACAATTTGATATCTATATGGAGGCCTTCCAATTCTCCATCCAATTATGATTCTTCCTTTGAGAACCTTTCACATGTAGTTGATACTGAGATTTCTAGCAATCCTTTCCCTTTTGATACCCCATTTATAGTTGATGACATTTCTCTTGTACCTATTGTCGCTTTAGAGTTCAAAGTCACTTCTTTAAGAAATTCAAGTGATCATTTTCATCAAGATTATATGTCTTTTAGATTTTCCTCATCAAAACACTTTCCTACAAAGCATATCTTTATTTATTTGTAGAGTCCCACATTTTAGTTCTATACATGACACCATCAAGGACATAAATTTTCTCTTGCAAGGCATTGCTCTATCACCTATTATTTTATTATAGTTTAAAGTCACTTATTTGAGGCCTTCTAGTAATTCTCTATATTAGGTTTCCTCATGTCTACATGATTCACTTCATTGGGAGGCATATTTATTAGAATTTTTACATCTATTTGTGGACTCTCACATTCTAAATCTTGATAACACTATTATGGATATTTATCTTCTTTAATGACAACTCTAATGGTATTACACCTTACTTCTTTGGATGTATTTTCTCCACCTCTACATGCTTACATTGTGACAAAACCTATAGTTTCTAAATCCTATGATTCACCTATCTAATCATCCATGTTGACACCTACAGGACTAGGTTCTTGATTTAGTTATTATACCAATATTAGGATCCATTTTGAGTCTTATTTAGTACCTAATTTATCATCAACACTTATCACAATTTAAAATAAACTTTATTGAGTAGTATTTTAAGACATATTTATACTCCTTTTTAGGGCAGGTGGGGTTTTGTTTGCCTCTCTTTAGGGAACCATACTTGTGCATGGGTACCTTACATGACCTCATTGCTAGGACCCATTTTTTCTATTTGGAGGAAGATTTTCTCTAAGTTGGATACATAATTAGGGTACTATTAAACTCTCTTGTTCTCTATCATCCATTTAATGCTTCCTTATTTCCATCTTCAATAGTTAGGTCTAGGACTCTTGATTAGACTCTAGAGCACATTGAGAACTAGATTGGATATTGTAGACATCCAAGTTTGACCACTTCCATATGGTCAAACTCGTCTCCTTACTCATCCCTTTACTCGCCCATTTCATCCTCTTCACCAATATTAATTAAATCGTTCATTCAATTAATATTTCATTATTTGTATAAGGTTCCTAAAGTTTTTAATTCAATAATTAAATACTTTTACCTTTTACTTCTTTCCTCTCTAAATTAAATAAATACATCACTTTATTTAATTTAGTCATGTGTCCTTTTTGAATTTAAGCCAATTTTTTAATTCCTTTTTTTCTCTGTCATTGTCACATCCTCCATAACCCTTTTCTAATCATAATTAATTTAATTAATTTATGATTAGGATGTGCACATCTTAATCAAGATTAATGTCACATCCTCCTAAATTTTCTACTTGCTTCTAATCTCTCATTAATCTTCCTAATCATGTGTTTGCACAACCTTAATCAAAGTCATTAGCCACATTTAGTATGCCTTTTTAGTCAACTTTTCATTTGTCTTTCTTGGCATTTACCCTCTTTTCCATGTGAATTTAAAATTCACATTTATTCTCTAGAATCTCCTTTTTCCATGCATTTCCTCTTCCCCATGGATATTTTTGAGGAATTCTAAAATTCCTCTCATGTCACTTTCCAACCATTTGGGAACAAGAACTTTCCTTTTAAGGTAATTTCTCCTCTCCCAATGTAATTTTAAAAGTACTTGTCCTTCTTCCACCTCATGTACCCTCCTTCCATCTCACCTTGTCCTTTTGACACCTCACCTCCACATGGCAAGATGTGAGGGTTTTGTGAGTTCTCAAATCACCATAGCCCTACATCTTGGCCATGGTGGTTTAATCTCAACCATCCATTTCTCTAAAGAATTCAAAATTCTCTATAAATACCCCCCCTCTTCCTTCATTTGAACAACTTAGAATTTCATAGCCAAACTCTTGCCAATTTGACATTTGAAGCATACTTAGCCAATTTGCACACTTTTCATTCATCACAACATTTGAATCCATTACTCATCCATCTTGCATATCATCTTAACATCTTTTGCCATCAAAAGGAGCATATACAACTTCAAAAATCAAGGGCCAACCAAAGGACAACTTGACAAGGTTAATCATTTCATTATTTTGTTATGTTCAACATTTTGCCCAATCTTGAGGTGTTAGGTGTTTACTTTGTTTCTTGCACTTCTTTTATTGCTGCTCATTTTTGGAACAATATTTTCCTTAGTCCACAGATATATGCGAGCATTTTCTAGAGATTTTCTTTGTTTTCTTTCCCTTCATTCCACCTTTTGAGTGGGAAGTTAGTAGACTTTTAGCTTAGGTTTTCCTTCTTCCAAAATGCAGATGCATTTTTCGATGTGAAGGGACCTATTTCATCATTTGTTATGAGACAATATGTACCTAAATTCTTTCTTTGCAATGTGAAGTCATTGATCTTGTAGGGATATTAGAGGCTACATCTTTGGGGGGATAGATATTCCTTTCTTTTTTTCTCAAACTATGAGGGAAATCTTTCTCTCCATTTTGGAAGGGTCTTTTATCTCTTTACAAGGGAGATTTTCTATTGGTTTTCTACATTTATTCATTTATATATGAGATCTTTATATACATGGGTACCTCATTAAACTTCATTTTGCATGACCCATTTTTCCCCACCTAAGCTATGCTTAAGGGGGAGTGCCAGTGTAGGCTTATATTTTCATCTAGATTGAGGTGATTATTCTTTTTTTCTACACTTTTTTTGGTGAAAAGATAAATATATTAATTAAGGAATTTTATATAATTACAAAAATATTTCTAAACAACAATAGTTGTCACCAAAGCCCAAAGTGTAAAAATCCAAGGAGGTTGTCTACAAATCCACCACCTCTAGGAACCAAGAATAATCATGAAACAAATAAAACATAAAATACTAAGAAAAAAATTCAAATAGATCAAACCAAATCATTTTTTAGGAGTTGGAGAAACTACAAAGACTATGACAAGGAAAACCAATGTATGACCTTCTAAGTGAGATCAACATTCTAGAGGTTCATTTAGCTGAACAATCTGCAACAACATTCAATTTTCTAGGCATATAAAGAAAGGAGATGCACTCATAAATTTTATAAAAGGAAAATAATTTATTCAAAATAAGAAGCCAACATCTAATAAGACTCTTGAGACTTTCCATTATTAAGAAGAATGGCAAAAACCATAGAATCCATCTCACAAGTTATCTTCTTCCAACCCAATTTAAAAAATTTCTCAAATGCCACAAAGAGAGCCCAAGCCTCATTTTAGTTAAGATTTCTTAGGTTGTATTGGTGATTCATGAGTTTGAGGTGTAGGATGAGGTGTCTTTTACTTCCAATAGGAGGCATTCTTACTATATTTAGATCTTAGTGATGTGCACTTCCTATTGGTCAATCTCGTCACCTCTTCTCTCACACAACTCCTATATGTGTACCCCCTCACCTTCCTTGTTTATGCATGTGATTGTGAACTTTCTTTATGCTATTTTTCTTATTACATTTGTATAGCTCTCTAGTTCTAGGAAACTAGCTCTAATTATAATATTTCAATTTCTTAATAGTTTCATTGTATCTAATCCTTGTGAGAGATTATGCATTAATATCTATTTTAAAAAATTTAACATTTGTTGCATCACACTAGGGTTTACTATAAATAATAAGTGTAAAAACTTGGACTTGAGTATGGATCTTTTTGTCAACAATGGCAATTATTATTAGTTTTAAAGGAATATCATTTTATTGAAACACTTCTATAGATCTATTATATTAATCATTAAAAGTTTAAGAACAAAGTATAGAAGGTCTAAAATATAAATTGGTTGGTTGATATATTATATATTAATCAATCCTAGGACATGTGAGAATGAACCTAAAATTTGAACATTCAAAGAATTCTAGCATTCTCAATCCTTTCTACTAGCTATTACAAGCTAATGCACATTTGTGCAAATTTTACTATATTTTGTGTGTAAAGACATTCAATGTGTCGTTAATTCATAAGGACATATAGGCAATAATGTCAAGGAGGAGGAGAATCATTAAAGTGCATTTCGATTTTATAAAGGACAAAAAATTAGATCCACATCATCTATAGACAAACTATCTACATGTTGATGAATGATGTCTTTAAATATTCACTCCATGCTGTAAAGCCACCCTATCTAAAGGTTTGACCTAGGAGAACTTGAACCTAGCAATTTCCAATATATTCCCTAATGATGTTTATAGACATTGCAACCTTATAGTCTTACTAGGCTTTAAAGACTAGGGTAAACATATATATTTCACCAATTCAAATAAGCGTGTCAAAGTTTAAATCCATTACAAATAAATTGAGATTGAATCATAGGGCTTTTTGTATAAGCTTTGATTTTGAGATAGTCATCATGTCTTAAGACTCAAAATTTTGTAGAGACAACAAATTGATTATGCACATTATCACCATTCTTCCATCATTAAATATCAAAGTAAATACCTCTAACCTTCATATTTAATTTCTAAATCTTGATTACAATTTATTAAACTGTGACAAAATGAATCTAAATTAATTATGTGTATTGATTGCAAATTTATTTATATGACACAACTGTTTTCATGACAAATATCCAAAGTAACATTTTTACCTAGTTCTATGCTTTATAATTTTATGCAAGCTCTTTAGAAGAGAAGAAATGATTCAGCCATTTTTATTATGTTTTTGGTGGAGATGATATGAAATTGTATCCATGTTAACTTCCTTTCTCTGTTGGCAGTTGTCTTTTCAAAACACCAGCCTTGGTGTGCATATCCTGGAAAAACGTTCACTTTTTCATGAAGATTACTTTTATTGGATAGGCATTGGAAGCTTGTTTGGATTTACAATATTATTCAACTTTGCATACACCATTGCTTTGACATTTTTGAACCGTAAGTATGACCATGAAAATTATGTTAGCTTACAATATTAGTTTTCAATCAAATGATGACAATTGATTGGTGTTTTCATAAGGAACAATATTACACATAAATTTAATAATATTATTGTTTGAGCAGCCATAGGCCAGTCACAAACTGTAATTTCTCGAGAAGAGCTAGCCCAGATGCAAAATAGCCAAGCAGATGTCACTGATGATCTACATGATGGATCAATCTCAGTGTCTAGCCCTAAAGACAAAATTACAGGTCAGATTTTTTATTTTTTTTTCATACAATTATTTCCATTGGAGGCTTATCACCCACTTTATGGTCCAAGTAAACACTACAAGTATTTACAAGGGGATGAATGCCCAAGACAAATAACTGATCTTATAGCTATTATATTGTAGGTTGGCATTTAGCTTAGCAAGCAGCTGACTTGATTTCTCTTGTCCTTGGCAGGTGAAGTGCAGATGCAGCATACAGACAGGGCATTTGATGAAAGCAAAAGATTCCATGAAGGCTCTGATTCTGCCAGATTCATAGATGCAAAACGTGGAATGATATTACCTTTCCAACCTTTATCAATCACTTTCCAAGATATCCAGTATTTTGTTGACATGCCTGTGGTAAGAATTTAGTTAGAACTGCCTGAAGTCTGCATCTACTTGGAATTTAATTGAGAGCCTTTCTGCAACTGATGAATACATTCAATCTACTTTCTGCAGGAAATGAAACGAGAGGGAGTGACAGAGAAAAGGCTTCAACTGCTGAGAGATGTGACAGGAGCTTTCAGGCCAGCAGTTTTGACAGCTTTAATGGGTGTCAGTGGAGCAGGAAAGACAACGCTAATGGATGTTCTTGCAGGAAGAAAGACTGGAGGCTACA
>VDFB02005121.1:0-10570 GCA_007258455.2 Sequoia sempervirens
TGTTTTACCCACGAGTGAATAGTTTATGTATCTAACCTTTATGAGCAATAAATTTTTTCTTTTCCTTTGAATAATAAATGCACATTTGAAACATATTTTCAACTTTCCCATTGCATACAAAATAATTCCTTTCATTAATTCAAATAATGATGATACATAATTTCCATACGATATTTCATATTTACAAATTCTCATTGAGATGGATACAAGATACAAGCATAGCTTAAACAAGCTTTATAGAATATATAAAGTACAAATGATCCAAGAATTCCCCCTCAAATCTTGGCTGCCAATTGATGAGAAGAAGTATCACTCAAGCGCTTTTCTGCCAACCACAAACTTACTATGGTCCCCCACACATCTACCTAATCAATAAGTTGGCCCTACCCTTCGACGAAGAGATTGGTTTGGCAACATCATAACAACAACCTTTTCTAAGCTTGGTGTTGTGTCCTATACATTTCTAAAACTGGCATATAGTGGTTAACCCCCCATGTGTATGTACATCTCGGCCTAGTACGTAATCACATATCACAATGAAACTGATTGTGTAAACAATGGCAACTTACACTACTTTGGCCAAAGTATTCATCACCTATAACCTAGAGTAGATGTCTCTTATTCACACACCTTCCTAGCTCGATTTGGATTAATGACCATTCATACTGTATACCCAGGTTACCCCCTTTCCCATGGATCAAATAAACCATGGGAATAACCCACATAACTCATAAACAAAATGACTTAACTACCAAGGTTATTCTAGCAACTTCTTACTTTTGCAACATACATACAATTTAGATTTCCTACATGTAGTGATGACAACTATGTATAGTATAAATATGTTGCACTCATATAAACTCTCATATATAGGATAAATAAAAACATAACTACTAAGATAGGTTCTACAACATAATGCACAACCAAGAAACATGCAATCACAAACAAACACCACAACATATTCAAAAACACTATTTTCCAACATAGTAAATAAACTAATTTAACCTTTCCAAAATAATGATAAAGGTATAGAAACTAGCATGCATGTATAATGCTCCAAATGATTGAACTCCTTAGTTCAAATCTTCATGCTTGCTTGATACCTCCTTCAAGATCCACTTGATTACCCTCATCTAACTCCTCACTGACTCTCCCAATAACCACAAATACGAAATAACCAAACAACTCACAACTCACTAACTCAAAAATCACAACAAAATAACATCAAGATAATCAGAATGATAAGTGTAACAATCGATAGAATGAGCACCTCTATTTATACTAATTTTTGAGCAACCAAAGATTACAAACAAGTTAGTATTTTTGTCACCTTTCTAACCTCATTCAATGACTCATTATTCTAACTCACAGGTTTGCAACACATCACAATCCTCATCATTTAAATGGCTAAGTCGACTTCATAAATGGGATAGCAAGCTAAAAACAAGTTTCCTATTTCAAATTCCTTCACAAATTGATGCCAAGTTTCCACTTGACTGAGTCTCACAAACTATTAGCAGACTTATGTGAATTCATAAAACTTCTTAAGCAATGCATACTCTACAAATTGGCGCTACCTTCCCAAGTTTGTGCCACATATTCTAGTGTAGGCTGACTTATTCAAAATGGCTTGCAAACAGTTTCAACTTCCCTTTAAATACTTTACACAGTAGTATACTCATATGTGCTTTTTGTTTTGGTTGAATAAGTATTTAAAACATTTTATGTGTTGGCAAGATATAACAAGGGTTGCACCTTATAATATGGATTATCACATATATTTCAATATATATATATATATATATATACTCTCTCTCTCTCTCTATATATAAATATATAAATAATATTACTATGTATATATATTAATATATGTGATTATATTACTTAACACACATATATATTACTATATATATACACATATACATAATACCACTTCCAATATCATTACAAAAACACTCATAATCATAACCATCGATTGACATATACATGGAATATATATACATATATATATACATGTCACCTTTAGTCCAATTGGTATTCCCATGTATATGGGTAATCCGTCCATGAGCATGCATAGGTATGTCTACCTACGTATACTCATGTATGTATTCACTCGCATGTATGAGTCTACCATAGACATGTACACCTATACATATATATACATTTTATGCATAAATCTCATCGATACCACAATATGCACACAAGGAAAGACTATCACATGACATCAAGACTCATTCATAATCGTCAATCACAACATTCACATCTAACCCAAAGATTACTTACCTCTTCCAAAATTGACTTGACTCACTAAGACCAACTAGGGTGTGAGTGTGTGAATGCCTAGTTAGGCTCGTTAAGGGTTACTAGACCAATTTTTTCTCCTGAGTGATACTTCCCCTCTCTTCTAGATGTTCAAACCTATTCCTGCACTCAACTTGGCACATCATAATAGTAGTTAGTCGAACACAACATAATTATATTCATCATACATTTCACAGATAGAATCATTATAAAATAACAAATTGCATCAATAACTCATTCATCATATTTTCATTCAAAATTCAATAAACATATTCATATAAAGATTCATAAAACACATTCATGTAAATATCCATAAAAAACATTCATTTATTTAAGCAATTTAACCAAAACAAGTAGTAGTAAATAGGTAATATCACTTGGGGTGTAACATTAGGGAAAAGACAAACATAAGAAATTTAAGGCAACATGGGGTGTTTTTTTTTAAAAAAGGCTTATAAACATTTAAGCAAATGCAATGGCAATCGTATGATCAAGTAGAGTATTTAAAGGTGTTTTGCAATGAGATTTACTACAAGATTAGATGTGGTGGTTAACTATGTTATTTTTGAAGGTTTAGAGGTTGAGCCCACTTTGATTTTTAGGGATCTGAGTGTTATCCATCTTTCTCAAAGATTTATTTGGACTTGTAGAATATGACAAATATGTTGACTCATTGATAGATCAAAAGGCATATGATTGCACATTTAGTTTCATCGATACACCAAGAGTCATAGTCATTGGGTTATCATGTTATTCATTAAGTTGACTATTTGATCTTGAGATCCATTACCTAACATTATTTTAGATAATAGAATTTTCAATAGATCCAATAAAGGTAAGAAATGTCACAGTAGTGCCCACCAGACAACAAAGAAGAATGCCATCAGGAACCAAGAAACTTGCAGAAGATGTGAAATTAAAAGAAGTTGCCAAAGAAAATTAAAAAAACAAGTAAAATTCAAGAATTTGGAGAAACTGTTCGATATTTTGGAAAAACTTGCAAAGCTAATGTATGAAAAATTTCACTCCAAATCATGATCTTGCTATTTTTTGACTAACTTATAGTATACTCAATCATTGTGCTATACTTAGTTCATAATTTTAGTGGGTTGGTATATAAGGCTAAATATTAAACATGTAGAAAACGCTCTTCCACTTTTCCCTTTTGACTTAAAGAACAAACAATTGAATTCAAAATCAAATTCATTTATAAGAATTTTGATGGATCAACTATTCCATTTATTACAAGAGTTTGAATGTTCACTTTTGAAATGTGTAGGACAACCAAATGAATCTTTTCCTCCAATAAGTTATTGTGTTAAAAATTTAATCGATCATTTGTGGTTAAGCAACTTTAATGACTCATACATGCATTTCAAATAGAAGTGAACACTCAAATAATTTCATAGTTTAAAGAACTATAAATCACAAAATACAAAAGAATAAAAAATGAACTTACATGTAAGTTATGAGGAGGGTAATAAGGAACACTAAGGTTGTTGTGAATGGTCTTTGCCAAGTTAGCAACTCTTGAAACCAAGTAATAATATTCATTAGTGGATTGAAGAGTTGCATAAGAATTGTTTTGTTTCCAGTTATTCCTTCTTCTAGCAACCCCTCTATGTTGATCCTTGTAATTTTCATTTTCTTGGCTTCATCTCTTGATTGTTGGTCACATGCCTCTAGAGCTATCCTTTCACCAACCTGAACCTAAGCTTCTTGTCCTCATCCACACACCTCTCTCTCCTCAGTTTCTTCGCTCTAAAGGAGAAACTCTTCTAATAAGGTGAATGCTTGTAAGATTTTAAGACATGATGGAAATATTTTAAAGGTCTCTCTCATTGCATGAAGCTGAATTACACCAGCCATTGCTCTACCCACTGCTTCCTCTTCTTCTCTACCTTAAAGATAGAACTTTCTTATCAAATTGTGCCTCTTTTATTAAAGCCAACCAATAATCATGTCGACTTGACCCAGTCAATTTTGTAAACTCCAATTCCTCCAAAACCACACCCTTTGTGGTTGTGCAAACTTTAAGAAAAATCAGTTGATGCCCCTATCATGGCTTGATTCTCTCCACCTGATTTACATTTCTTTCAAAAGCATTTAACATATGGTTCTAAGATATTTAATGTCATGCATTTTTAGTTAAATTGTAGTTCAAAATTTTAAACTGGATCTTTTTTACTCAAAATTGAATGATTTTAAATAAATCTATTTATTTAACTTCTTTAATTTTTTTAAACTAATTTTCTATTTAAATTAAAACTTGTTTATCAATTACCTATTTAATGTATTTATTGATCATGCAAAGTTTTAATTTATCAAACTATTTAAATTAACTAATTTCTAGAATAATAATGTCTTATTATATTAAAAACAACAAGAGTGGTTTTCTATTTGGTAATAAAATCTTAACCTTCTCCAAGTCATTTAATTCAATTTTTGAAAATAAAACAAACATGTTGCACAATATGAGAAAACATTTTGATCAAAAAGATATTTAGTCTTCCTAATTAAATTAATTTTATTTTTGACTTACTATCCTCATTTAAATGCATTTTAACTAGTTTTCTTCATTTTCAAACAAGCACAATGCATACACTCATAGAATATACTTGGCCATACTATATGAAAAATGTGAAACATATGAATCTATGTGGTGTGTGCAATATTTCTATCATATTCATCGATGTCAATCGGTTGAACACCTCTACCTCGACTATGTTCTCATCTCAACATGTACCTACACTCATTTGTACTCAAATTTTCATTAATAAGGTTAGCCCATAAACCATAATCCAAGAGAAACATGTGTATTACATCATCATATAATCTAACATATGCATCAAATTCAAAATACATCTAGCTATCATTTATAAGCATCACTCATAGATTAAAACATGTCAAAAATCCAAGGTCTAATTTAGTTTCCCAGATAATATAATGTCAAAACTATCTTAGCAAAGAATCGGTATGTGACATCTTTCCCCACTATGAAGAGACATCATCTTAATGTTTTATTAAACAAACACTGAAGTAAATAAAGTATCAAAATATGTTACACAAGTATCCCAATATGCAAAATCATAGAATGCAAAACAAAGTAACTGAGTATATCATCTAAAAAACCATGTGTCTAAAACTATGCACTCAAATGAGGGAAAGAACGATCTAATTCCACTACATCCTCCCATGCATCACTATCCATAGGACACTAGTCCCATTAGAACTTATATTGGAAATGTTTGTATTATGCAACTTACATTACGTCTTCCAATAATTCGAGTGGGATCCACCAACACCACCTTTCGATCCTCTAAACACGTCATACACAGATCAATACTCTAGACTTCTCACCGAATCTTCTCACCAAACTTAAAATACACAACTCTATAAATGCACAAGATAAGTGGCCACCCTCAACTAGGTGCTCAACCACATTAAGGGTCACCACAAGCCAACAAGGTCCTACTAAAGGATCACCACAATAGTTAGGAACTCCATCTAGCTACTAACACAATCAAGGTTAAGGCACATGAGATTTCCAACCCTTCATTGGCACAAGGCTAGAGCAACACTACCTCTCCTCCAAGCTCAACAAGAGCATGTCTTTCTTCCAACTATGACATACTATGTTCTTCTAACCACACTAGCTCCTCCAAGTGAAACCAAGAATAACACAAGGTTTCATAGAGACAAGAATCTTGGAAACTACCTTCGAAAGGTATAAGCCCTCCAACAACGAGGCTTTACAATCAAAGTGATTGAACACCAAGCATAGGAGAAAAATTCAAATCTTCACTATCATGATGCTCATTATGACCCTCCTGAGTATTTAAGAACCCAAAAATATCATGAACTCACGATCAAAAAAAGCCCAAAGATCACTACAAGTTCAACCTCTAAGTATTCTCAAGATAACCAATTCCTCAAATAGAATTTACTTCTAATTATATCCTTAAGCTAGGAACACCACTAATCAACCAAGGAGAAACCCTCAAAACCCACCAAGACAACTAGAAACTTAACAAGGGCTGAAATAAATAATATAATGTAATAAACATAATAATCTTTGATAAACACTTACTAACACATTTTCATACCCAACGACTCAATGTGCATCTTCACACTATCAAATAACATGGAATTTGATGCCCAAGACACCTCAATGAACACTCAATTAATGCAAAGGTACTCGAAAACATGGTCACAAGACCACAAAAGGAAAAGCCAAGATATGATAGAGCACACACAAATGGACTAAATTTAACTTAACCATTTATCTTCAAGTACAATGCAACCACAATTATCCAAACATTCAATCTCACTCAGAGAACATAAATAATTTTGTAAACACTCTCATGCAAAGATTTGAATACACTTCACTCAATTTCAAGCACATAGATATTCACACACATTGAAGTAACTTCCAAGCTAGAAACCATATAAATACAAGCATTTCACAATAATTTTTAAATATCACACAACATCCACTTTATTTTATTAAGAACAAGAATTAAAGCAATGTTATTCTACAAACCTCAAGATTTACCACTCTCTGCCATCTACTCCCTTGCACATTCTATTAGGGGTTTGTTATGAACATGATAGGGAAAAAATGTAACATATAACAGGATCAACAATTTCAAACATTTAGGATAGCCACCACAAGGATAAAATACAACCCAAGAGGGGGAATTATCAATTCCAACCATAAATCATAAAATGCATGTAATGTTCAAATAATAAGTCAAGTGTGAATAAGGGCCACAAAATAGATAGATAGAAAATTTGGTGACTAGTCTACTCATAAGAAAAATAAAAATTCAATGTCAATCCATAATCAACAAATGAGAGGTTTCATCAATAACCAAAATAAAGCATCAAACTTTGAAAATAAAGATTACATAAACTGAGTGACTAAGGTTAGCCACATTTGAGGGAGTGACAACTACATGACACCTTTGGGGTACCCCATCCAAAGTGTGTTAGAGAAAGTATGCTCAAACACAATACAAACATAATCCATCAATTTCACTCAACCATGCCTAATGAGAACCACACTAACTCATACACTTCATCTCAACCTGATCACATTATAATACGAGAAGGCATATGCAAGGCTCACTATGACATCCACAATCTTTATCCACATAAGGGCAGGGCTTCACCTAAGTACCTCTTTAACAAGGTATTGTCAATTACATGCAATGACACACACATTACTCACATCATACACCACTACCACATGGTAAAACAAAAATATATCTATGTCTTTCACAAGGAACATTACAATTAAGATTCTAAGACAATTAAAATAATGCTAGACTAATACTTGCATAACTTATTTTTACAATTAAACATTCATTTCATGCAAGAGGAAAACAATTCCAAATACCTATCTAGGTTCTTATGAGAATCCTAAGGATAACATGATTTGGGGATATAAGTCATTGAACCAACTGTTTTATTATGATAATGCAACATTCCACTAATGCACTTAGATGATCACTTCACACATACAATGATACTTCACTAATAATGCAATGCACAATGCATCATAAGAAACATTACCAGAAGAACACATTTTTACATTTTAGGCATAAGACGTATCCACATTGCCTTCAATGCATAAGTCACATAAGAGACTTCATAATACTCTATCATGAACCAAAACATTAACAACAATTCCAATTAATGCGTCCATATACACATCTTGAGAGGACACATAACTAGGACCACTCAAGGTTCGCTACACATTCATACTTAATATAATCAAGGCATCAAGATAAAATTTGCACACAAAAGGTCACTTCTTGAAAACTCAAGGGCCTAACTAACCCTCAAAAGCAAGAATTTATCAAACATATCATACCAGGGAAAAATGGAAACAATAATTGATACCAACATCACAATCACACATGCAAAGAACCAACCAAAGTTCTCACACAATGAGAAACTCATCAGAGAATGATCATTCCCCACTTAGGAGATTGTCAACCTGGGGTATCTTTCCATTCCTATCAAATGCGTTAAGATCTAGGAGGCAATCTTCCTCATTAAACACACTGCAAGGGTTGGTTCACACCGAACTCACTAAATGCCACCCAAGGAATCCATGCAAGGAACCAAACACTTTTTGCAAGAATGAAGGTGTTGTAATTGATTTCAACTAGTCAATTGGTTATCAACTGGTTGATTTTGTCATTGATGTCACAGATGTAGGTTATTGGTTGTTCATGTCAAGGATATTGATAAAATTGTAATGAAGAAAGGTTGTAGGTGTTTAGTGGTTGCTTTGGGTTTTTCTCAGGGATTTTCTCCTATGTTTGTGTGGTTTAGATATGTTGATCATGGTTGTTGGAAGTTTCTATATTCAATTTCCTTGTCTACTATTGAAGCTGAGTATATTGCTGCTTCATCTTGTTGTACACAAGTTTTATGGATGAAACATACATGGAAAGATATCATAGTTATTGTGCCGAAGTGATCCTGTTTCTATCTTAAATGATAACACAAGTGCAATTAAAATTTCAAAAGAATCAATGATGCACTTTCGAGGGACAACATATATCTATTAGATATCATTTCTTGAGAGGTTGTGGAGAATGAAGTAAAACTTGAGTGTGTTCCCTCTGAAGAGATCCAGTTGTTGATATATTTATGAAGACTCTTCCTAAGATGCTTTTGAGTATCTGCAGGAGAAGTTAGGGGTTATTGCCCCTCTTTTCTTGAACTAGATGCATATGGAGATGCATTAGTTCAGTGGGCCTATGAATCTATTTTTCTTCTGGACTGATGTTTTGGTGGCTACCTCTCAGGGGGAGCAGGTAGTGTCATGTGTTGTTATTGTATGAGTATTCTATTTTAATTTCAAAGGGGAAATCAATTTAAAATATCTATTGCCTTTGTCATTGATGTCAAAGGGGGAGAGGAAGAATGTGAAAAAGAGAAGAGTATCATGTGAAAAAGATTATCTACTAAGGGGGAGAAATTGGTTATCAACTGGTTGGTGTTGTCATTGATGCAGGTTATTGGTTGTTCATGTTGAGGAATTGAGAAAATTGTAATGAGGAAAGGTTGCAGGTGTTCAGTGGTTGCTTTGAGTTATAATCTTGGATTTTCTCTTATGTTTGTGTGTTTTAGATATGTTGATCATGGTTGTTGGAAGTTGCTATATCTAGATTCTTGGATTTTGATTCATCATCTGATCTGAGTTATGCTCACTAATTATAGCTGTGGTTTTTTGTATCTAGGCTGAGGTTTTGGGAGAAATGTTGTTGGTCCAAATTTCTTTTTTAGTTAGAATCTTATAGGAATTTTAGTAATCAAGCTGGTCAATTGGTTATCAAGTTGTTGTCACTGATGTCATGGATGCAGGTTATTGGTTGTTCATGTTGAGGATATTGAGAAAATTGTAATGAAGAAAGCTTGTAGGTGTTCAATGGTTGCTCCAGGATTTGCCCCTATGTTTGTGTGGTTCATATGTGTTGATCATGGTTGTTGGAAACTACTATATCCAAATTATTGGCTTCTGATTCATTGTATACTGTGAGTTATGTTCACCAATTGTGAACTTTGGTTTTTGTATCACGGCTAAGATCTGGGAGAAATGTTGTTGGTCTGAATTTCTTGTTGGTTAAGTCTTATGACTTGTGGTTCTAGAGTTAAGTTGATATGATCGTGCTGAAGACAATTTTGGTGCCTAGAAGGATTTGATCGTGCTAAGGGGTGCATGTGCTTAATTGTTCTATGTGTTTTACAATGGTTTGGATGACCTCATGTGGAACACTACTTTCAAAGTTGATGAAGTGTGTTGGATCTATTTAGGTCCTCATCAAACATGTGTTTGAGTTGCCCTCATTCTAATTCCACCCTAGGATGTTTTTGTGCTAACCTCATTTGAATTTAATGATGGATGGTTGAAATTGGATATGTTTCAAAGTTGAAGATGGTATAAATATAGGATGAGTTAGTGGTAAATATGTACAAAGAGATAAGTACAAATAGATAAGTGCAAAGAAATAGAGTAGATATATGTGAAATAGATGCAAATTAGTGGGTGTGTGTGATGCAAATGTGGTAGATTAGTGCGAAGTCTAAATGTTGAGTTTCTAGATGCAGTGAGTTGAAGGCGTACTCTATCTTTCATGCATGTATGTAAGTGGGTGAGAAAATTGTAGTGGAAATATCTGTTGCATTAAAATTGTCTTCTCTCTATAACATATCTCTTCTATCTTCTTTGTATCTCTATGGCAGTGAGCCC
>VDFB02005122.1:0-13168 GCA_007258455.2 Sequoia sempervirens
AAAGTGGTAGAATGATCTGTATAATCTTTGGTTGTTTTTGTAGAAGTCCACTTGTCTGCAATTTAAAATTTTGTGCATCCCTGATTGTGTCTTGGAAATTAAATAATTTTTATTTTGAAATTTTAAGTTGAATAAAAAAATCATAATGGAGGTAAGCTGTCATCAAGAGTAACAGAATTTTGTCTTGATTGCATTTTACTAAGGTAAGGCAGCCTTTATTATCACTGGGACCAAAGGAAAGCAATAAAAAGAACATTCTCAAATATGTTGGTGTTGATGTTAAGCATTTCAGTCTACATTTTATAATAAATTATATGTGTTTGTTGACTATGCTTCTGAAACTGAATGGACGTTTTATTTGTTTGTGTAGATCAAAGGTACAGATTATGAAACAAGAGATGGAACGTGCATCAGAGATTATATTCATGTAACTGATTTAGTTGATGCCCATGTCAAGGCCCTGAACAACACACAATTAGGGAAAATCAATGTTTATAATGTGGGCACTGGAAAAGGTATGAAAGTTAACCTTTGCACATGCATGATACATGCCTGTAATAGCTATATGGGTTCCTAAATTCCTGTAAATAAAGGAACTCAACTTTAAATACCCTATGGTTTAGGGTTCCTATATTCCTCTAGTTTTCACTATTCATTGCATAACAAAATATAATGTCACTTTTTGTCAGGCCATGATTGAAAAAGAAATTAGAACAGAATGGAAATGAAGATTTACGAGTTTATTTATAGGGGCAGTGAAGAAGCTAAACTGTCACAAATAAACCAAACTACCGAAAATTGCCAAAAAATTGAATACATGTAAAGATTAATATTTACATTCCCTCCCTTTATTTGAAGGGGTTGCAATTAAACCAAGCATGCCTTTGAGCTTCTCAAACCTTTATCTTCCATGCGCTTTGGTAAGAATATCTGCTGGCCGGTCTGTAGTTGGAGAATACTGGAGTTGTATATTACCATCTTTCACATGATGTTGATTCCAATGAAACTGTTTTGGTGTGTTTGGTTTGATCATGAAAGACTGGGTTTTTGGCCATTTTGATTGCAGATTGATTAAAGACATTAAATTTCCACAGTCCATAATATTGAGTCCTTTGAAAGCTTCTGGATTTAACTGCATAAAGATTTTTGTCATCACTGTTTCGGATCATACTCCATGATCTATCATCAGGATGAAGTGAGCTAAAGAAGAAAAAATGATTGATTGTCAACTAGAAGAGGTGTTGATGAAACCTTGTGTTCTTGCAAATCTTCAACAATCCTTCTAGCTGAGTCATATACACTATTTTTCTGAGATCACCATATAAAAATGTTGTGTTCACATCCATTTGATGAACTTTCCATCTATTTCGTGCTGAGAGATCCAATGAAATATAAATGCTAGTCCACTTTGCTGTAGTTGCAAAGATTTCTTCATAATCTATACAATCTTTTTGAGCATATCCCTTTGTAACTAGCCTTGCTTTATGCTTGTCAAGTGAGCCATCTGTCTTATACTTGTTTCAAAATATCCACTTAAAACCAAAAGGTTACAACCTAGTGGAGGATAAATCAACTCCCAAGTACCATTTTTCAAAATTTGCATAGTCTTCCTCCACATTGCAATATTTTCCAACTTCTTTAAAGGAAGATAGTTTTGAGTATACTGTTATATTGATTCCGTCAATAGACTCCAGGTTACCATGTTTATTGGATTGAGCGTATTGCCTTGCCTTGTATGAACTTAATGTTTCTACCTTGCAAATTTCATTAAGTCTCAAATCTTTAAGAGTTTGTACATCATGAGCAATAGAAATTTTGTTTTTGCCTCATCATACAACATATATGCTTTTGAAGATTCAAAATAGCTTATAAAAATATAATTTTTGATCCTACATATTCTCTTTGGGAATCATGTTGGTGTAATATTTTATTCACTAAGTGTGATATTGCACTTGTTTATTAAGTTTAGTTAGATAATTTATTGTTTAATTACTATAAGGCTATGTATGTAGCTCTTTCCTTCCATTCACAACATATTGATTATTGCAATTGTGAGCTTTCCTTTATGCTATTTTGCTTATTACAGATTTGTGTTTCTTGAGCATTTGCACATCTCCTGGAACTAACTCTATGATGCTATTTTGATCTTTGATCATTTGTATTTATAGTTTCATTATATAATACATCTAATCCTTGCATTAGATTTTGGGTTAATAATATCTGCCGTGCAGATTTTAAGAAATCAAAGCATAATAGGTGGAGCCAAAAATCTTGATGTGTTGAACAAAAGGAGGATGACAACCAAACTTCATATGGAGTCACTTGGTGAAGAGCAGATAAAGGAGATCTATAGCATTAGATAAACAACTGTTTTTGCCCAAAAATGCAAATTGTATTCCTTTGAAATATAACATCATCAAGTTCAAATAGGAAAAGGAGCTCTATGTTGTTTTCCCATAATGCAAGCTTCACATTTTCCAATTGTCTTGGGCAAAAGGGGCAGACCTACACCACCATTCTTTTGCATGATTGAAAAAATGTTATAATTAACATGCCCAAATCTTGCATGCCATAAAAGATTGGCAAAAAGACACCTTCTTCATTTAAGTTAAGAAAAATTCTTGGAAATAGCTGAACCCCCTTTGAGTTTTACTAACTTGCTATCCTCCCAACTGGCAAATGTGTCTTGATTATCTGATTGCTTTCGGACTACCACTTGTCTATCTTCCAATGAGATGGAGTTGGCCTTATTGTTAAATCAACACTAGGGACAACAAGATATGTTGCAATTGAGGAAGATAGAATACATTGTGAAGTATAAAATTTGGAACTGTAGGCAACTTGAGCCAAATCATTCCTTTTCCAACAGGCTTGTGACTTGTTTTATTTGCCAAATAGATAGGAACACTAACACCTTCATGAAACTCTTCAAAATAATCATGTCAAAATGTCACGTGTGTAACAACTGCCCCTCTCTCCTCTTTAATGCAATTGGAGGTCGTCACAATCTCTTCTCCCTCAAGCCCTGTCCTTTTGTCTCTCTTTTCATGTAAAAATTGGACAAAAAGGTGAATATGCAATGCCTTGTTAATAATAGGCACACCCTCCATCCCTAAGCACCATTCCTCACTAAATGGGTGGTCTCCCTTGTCCTTCATGAACACATTTAATATTATTTAATTTATTGACCACTCAATGCGAAATGGTCTTGTTGACAGGGATGTGATAAGTGTTGTGTGGCTCTAGTTTCTAATACCCAAGCATCATGCCATGATGCATACAATGAAGAATGGTAGGCAGAATTTGATATGGAAAACACAAATTCATCATTATGGCTACCATAGGCAAACTAGGTTGCTCCTTATGCTTTATTATTATCATAAGTTGTATCTTTTTGTTTGAAAGATTTTTCTATCTTATCCGAATTCATGATATCACCATTCTTCAGTTCAAGGTTGAATAACTTCAATTGCAACTAAATGGACTCCAATTTTGAAAGGGAACCATATAGATCTTGTGATTTTTGAAGGGCATCCCAAACCAATTTATACCCTTGTATGTGTTGAAACTTGAAACTTGAAACACAACTCTATTAATGGAAGCTCTTATTAAAGCAAGGGATTTAGAATTCTTATACTGCCATACTTCCCTTTCTCTAACAATGGTATCCATCACAAATAATACACCACAAATCCTTGAAAATAAGAGTGTTTTCAATTTTTGTGTACCATGCTATTCATATATCTTTTGCAGTTAGGGTTTCACTGACCATTGTCGCAATAGATTGCATTTTAAATTTTGAATAGTACACAATGCTTTTTATACAGATTAATTTCTTTAATTTTTCTTGCTTTAATTCATGTTGAAAAGGTAAGGCAAACTAAAGAAAATACCTCTATAGCTGCATTCTTTGAAGCAACAAAGAAATTAGTAAAAAATTCTGGTGAAACAGCAGCATTATTTAATACGAGAATTCTTTATGCAGCTTCTCTCTTTTGTTTTCACCCTGCAAATGCACGTGCAGCTTTGATGCTTCAGATAACCTTTGATTTTAGGTTATTGCTGCACACTCATTCTTCATGCTTATGCATATGCTTTTAGAGAATGAAATACCCATGCGTGTGAACTGCAGGACACAGTTGCTGCCGGCTGGGTGCAGATGTTTGCGTGATTGAGTATATTTTAAGATGCTTGAACAAATATACTCCTGCACATTTCATCTACAAACGCTCAAAAGTTGTGTTTGTATGCTGAGCATTTGGTTAGGGCAGAGAACACAATCACCTTTTAAAATGTTTCTACACTTTCCTCTCGTGAAATCTATAGACCATTTAGGACCACAAAATCCCAGAATTCCTGAAGTGCCTTTTTCTTTGCTTCTGTTTGCTTCAGGTGGAAAACAACACAAAATAAAAAATATATTATCACTGGTAAGCAAAGGGTTATGTTAGTGGCTGGGATTAACAGTAACAGAAATTGCTGATTACGATCTCTTTGCATTGCCAATATGTCGCCCATTACTTGACAGCAATTTATTTGTTTCTTTTGCAATATCTCAAATGCTGCTGTAATTTTTGAATGTTTGGATTGCCTCTGCTGTGAGGCCAGGATTGAAAAGAAAGTAGAACAGAATGGTAAATTTTTATTGTATTGAAAATGAAGATTTACAAGTTCATGTTTTAGGGCAGCAAAGAAGTTGAACTGCCACAAATAAAACTGAATGTGTTAATCCATAGGATTACCCTGTAAAGATTAATATTTACAGTTTATAGAGTAGCTTCATGTAGGGCTTTTCTTGTCTATGGTTATGAATGACAGGATTGGTTCTATATTCATTTCCAATTGGCCTCTCCAAGCATGTAGGATTAATTGTCTTGCATAAATTCTTGTTAACATGCAAAACATCAACATGGATATCAAGAAGTTACATGCATTTTAGTTTGTAGTGCCTAGCTAATGTTAGTGTAGGTTTTTTACAAATCTGAGCATTCCTAAGAATAAATAAGTTATAATAATGTACAAAAGGGTCAAATACAATCAACAAATGCACATTTAGTAACAGCAAAGCGCTAGGGTAAAAATAAACCTAGGTTCTAAAAAATAACAAGAAAATTATAAAATGACTCAAACTTAAAGTCTTGGTGTGGAACGTAACAAAATCCCATGTTGTCACCTTTGCTTACCGACCTATACTAGTTCACAATGGCATATGCATATTGGAAAGCTGGCAAACATCTTGAAAAAGAAGTGTATGTTATTGCAATTTCATTTTGCTGTTAGAGAGTCCTTGGACTTATTTCCTCTTTTTTGGTTAGCAAATTTGAACATTGTTTTTCAATAGGCATATGAATACAACTCTATAATTTTTGAACATTGATAGTTGCTCAACCTTACCCTTTCTAAAGATATATATGATTACTCATCCAGTCCCATAAAAAATCACCAAATGAATTTTTGAAAATCCTTTCAGCACTTGACCAACAGATCAAAAAGCTTGGTTGGGGAGAACTTGTTTGATGTTAGGCATTTAGGCATTCATTGAGTGCAGATGGGGAAAAGCTTGTCCAAATTTAGGGCTTCAACACCAAATAGGTTATGTTGTTTGTTTTTGTATTAGTCTATTATGTCAAGGGTCTTTAAATAAATAGTGTGAAGAGAGTGATGTCATTGGAATAGAGACAAACAATAGTAGTAGTTTATGGTTTAAAGAAGTACAAAGACAAGATGAATGGAGTCAAAATAGAGGTAGGCTGGTTAGTTTAAAATGAACATAATAGCTCACCCTAATTTGTTATGGTGAATAAAAAATAAAAAATATGTAACTAATCTCCTTTGTTTCTTTCTTAGGTTGTCTAGCATGGCTCTTTATTGAGTCATAAAGTGTTTATTTCTTGAGCTCTAAAAAAAGACCCTAAATTCAATCAAGAAATTTTGACATCAACCAAGATCTAGGTGAATCAATCAAAGGCATGAGAAATCCCTAATCCAATCAATCAACAACTTGAAGTTGGTTAAGGGCATGATTCAATCAATCAACCATCCTAACTATAAATCAATCAAGCCCTAACTAAATCAATATACAAAAGTTAAGTTTGTTGAGACCTAACTAAATCAATAAATAAAGGTTCAACTATTCAGGTTTGTTGAGCCCTAGGTAAATCAATCAACTAAGAATCCCAAGGTCGAGTTGGTCAAACCTTGACTAAATCAGTCAATAATTAGCTACAGGGTAGGATTCTTAGATGTAACCCACAAAAATAAAACTGTCAAGATTAAATATGTATTGTGGGAATAACAAGAGCCACTAAACATCAATAAAAGCTTCTTTAGAGGGAAACCTCCAATTATTTGTTTTTGGCCATTCTTAATCTTGGTGCATAACTCCCCCAATTGATAATTGATAGTCTCTTTTTTCACCTCTACCTTGAGCCATCAAGTGCATGTAGAGACTGGTCCTTTCCATAATCCTCATCTTTTTTCACAGTTAGGAGGTGAATGGTAGAAAATTATCACAAACATGAAGTGAACTCAGAGTGCATTGAGATCAATATTTGTTGTAGTGAGAGTTCATCTTTACTATAGTGAAATTATGAGATGAATCTTTGTTGTAGCTAGAGTTCAAGTTTACTGATGTGGGAGTTTCCAGGGTACTTATTTGGGATAATGAGATGAACAAGGTTCTTGCTTACTGGTAAAAGGAGGATTAGGTTGAGGCAAAGCATCCAGCATCAATCAAAGCTAGTAAAAGAAGAAATATCTTAAGGGAAAGTGGTTGGTGCCATTCAATGCAAGTGAAAGAAGAAACAACACAAGGGAAGGTAGTTGGTACAAGGAAATGCTAGTAATCAATAATATAGCTTGGGGTTCCAACTTGATCTAGTTAGTATCCATAAATATTGATAAAATAGCTCGAGGTAACCTAAATGTGTTGTGAGAAAATAACAGTTTATCTCAAAAGAGAGTTGTAAAACAGTGATTTAGGTCTAATGTTTTAACTCAAAAAGAGTCTCTAAACGAGCCTGTTGCAGCCCTTTACCAATCAAAATATATTCAACGAACTGAGGCCAAACAACACCCAATAGATTGGAATACCATGACAAAACAAAAAAATTCAAAGCATCCACACCCATTCAATGCATCTAAAAGTGTATCCAATGAGAAGCGAATAAAAAAATTGTGGCAAGGAATGATAAAGAATTGGCAAGTGAAGCAATTCCTTGACAACAAAATGCACTCATGAGAATCAGTAGATAACAATCAAACAACTTGTTTGTGGTCAATGAAGTGATCAACCTCAGAAAACCCCAACCTCCTAAAGGAAACAAAGTGCCCAAACCTAGAGGCTACTGAAATCCTCCAAGCCTTGGTTCTTTCATTTCATCAAAACTAGATCAAAGATAGTCAGGTGAACAATAGTGAACCTTTTGGAGCCTCAACTTCATCAATCTATCAACCAAATGCCTTTACCTGATCCAATTCAAAAAATAGTTGAAGGCTATGTTCCATATCCATATTTTGTTTCATATATTCCAATTTTAACACTTCTTGAAACCATGATTTTAAGTAGTATGTTTTCCAGCCGGACTGCTTAATTATGATTAGCATCCTTATGTGATGGATCTTTGCGTTAATTATTTGAACTTTTTTCTATTGAACCTTTATTGCCATATTCTAAAATGTGCTTGGATCCCATTTTCATGTTTCTTCCTAAAAAGGTCATCTCCCAACTCATTTTTTTTAAAAGGCATTTATTAACACTACTTAAATACATTAATTAATACATATTTAATATAAATTATAAATAATAAAATAATAAATACAAAATAAAAGTTAAATTTCAAATTTTAAGAACTTGATACCCAAATTAGGGCTTTGGGACCTATGCTACAGCCACATATTTATCTAGACCTGGGCACTATTTGGAGGTATTTATCTTGATCTGTAGCTTGATAGTTGCTTTCAGGTTGTAGTCTTGGTATGCTACCTTGCTGGTGTTGAGGCCCTTTTTCGGTTGATGTAATGGTGCTAATTTGGGACTGCCATGTGTGCTCATATTATATGTAACTTTTGTTAAGTTTCTGCAATATAAAAAAACCATCAAACCAAAGTTCATTCGAGACAAGTAGGAAAACTACCATAGAGAAAGTGTTTTCCTTTTGACAGATCAAATTGTGTTGTTTTCCTTCCAATATAGGTAAGGTTTGTATCAAGAAGTCAAAACTCTTTACAATTTGCTAGGCATGGGAATCAATTTTTCCCTTCACATTTCGTGCCTTAGCTTTTTTCCCTGAAAATGAGTCATATCAGACTTAAAACTTCAGGGATAAAAGGATATATGCAGTGGAATAATGAAAATACTGCTAATATAAAGTTTTATGATCACCTGCAAATGAAAAGGAAGCAGTACTTGAACTACGTTAGCTTTTGAATTCAAATTGAACTGCTAAATTTTCCTTCTAATTCTTAGGTTTCTCTAAGAAACAACCCTAGGAGTGGAAAATTTAGTTAACTTTCCCAACCATCTGATGAAAATGCATATGTGTAGATGATAGTAGCTTCTTCTAATAGTTGTTAAGTTATCATACTTTGCAAGTTGATAGTAGAACTTACTAATCAGATGTTGAAGCTTACAATAATTTACTGTGACAAACAAGATTGTATCAATCTCTCTAAAAATCTAGTGTTTCATGATCGCTCCAAGCATATTGATATTTTTTATTATTTTCTCAAGACATGGTACAGAAGGGAGCAATAATTCTTCAATATGTTCCTTCAGATGAGCAAGTTACAGACATTTTGACAAAGCCCTTGTAAAAGGGCTAGTTTGAAATGCTAAGAAAGAAGTTGAACATGAGTGTGCATGACACAAAAACCTTAACGCAATAGAAAAATGTGAGTCTGTAGAACACGAAAAACCCTAGAGCAGCAGTAGAATATGAGTGTGTGAATAGAATGCGAATGTGTAGAGCAGAATTTTGTCTCAATGTTAGGCTTTATTTTTAGAAGTCAAATTAGGCACAAGCATTTGTTTATTATTGGATCTGTTTTAGGCAGTAGACTGTAGGTCTAGTCTAAGCAACCTACAGACTTTATTTAGGCATTACTTTTATTCCTTTTATTCTAAGCAGCTGGCTTATTTTTAGATGTTTCTTTAGTCATGAAAGACAATCTAAAAAAAGATTGCTTTGTTTTATTTTGGAATGCCAAGTTCATGGATTATTTATGATCTTGTGGCATCCATATTTTGTATTCAGAAAAATAAATTTTATTTTTTCAACAACTACAGAATTCAGATTTCAATTTTGTTTTTATTGCTTTTATTCTAGGCAGCTAGCTTATTTTTAGATGTTTCTTAAGTGATGAAAGACAATTTAGAAAAAGATTGCTTTGTTTTATTTTGGAATGCCAAGTTCATGGATTATTTATGATCTTGTGTATTCAAAAAACTAAATTTTATTTTTTCAACAACTACAAAATTCAAATTTCAGTTTTGTGGGTCTATTTTGTACTCTCATAAGTTTGTACATGTAGTTTAGTGCACTCAAAATCACAGTATTGATTTTTTGTTAACTAAACCAATTCATTTCAAACTCCAGTGTGCAGAATCTACATACTATGTGCTAAATTTTAACGTAATTGGCAGTTATACTTATGCTTCTATACGAGTAATACAATAGCAAACATAACAAATATTGCTCTAAATATGATTCTTTAGTTTTTCCTTGATACTATTTATTATGGCCAGATCACATAACTATCTGTAGTTTTTGAATCCTTCGAACTCTCTAGATACGTATCAATCTTTGTTCATTAAATGCTAAGATTTAACCACTGATGGCTTACCTCTAAAGGCTGTAATTTTGTAACAGGATTATCTATCTATCTATCTATATATAATTTTATGCTTATATATTTATGTTAACATATTTATATGTTTCTTATTTACATTTATGTATATCTATATCTAAATGTTTATATAAATTGATATAAAATGTGTTTCTAGTTTTACTAATATGTTTATATATTAAATTTATTGTATATATATAGCATGGCCAATCCCAGCCAGACCAAATTTGGGGGAAAAATTGCCTAACTGCCAAGCTCGAACCCCAAACCCTAACCAAAATCCAAACCTGAATTGATGACATGGGTTTTATTTATTGAAATTTCAGTTAACCCTTCCTACTGACTTTAAAGTCAATCTTTTCCTTTAAAATGTTGGAAGGGGAATGACAAGTAGAAATTATTAGGAATTAATTTTCTTAGTAAATTTTTTACTTAGTACACAAAGAGCAACCAGTCTCTCCTATGTTTGCATATCTAAAACTCTTCCTGAAAGAACCGGACTAAACACTTTCTTTTAGATTTGAAGGTGCAAAATTTATTGGTTTTATGTGTAGAAATTTCAGTCGATCCATCAATTTGAGTTTAAAGTGAGATGCTTTATCTATAATGTGGTGAGGAGAATGTTGTGTAGCATTTATTATGAACCATTTTTTTAGTAATCTTTTATACTTAATCCACTTGGAATAATCAGACCCATTTTGTTGCATTTTGTAAACCTCATATTAGCAATGGCCTTTTTTCAGATATTGATAACTTAAATAGTATTCTATCTTGTGTTGTCTATCGAGCCATTTTGTGTTGGTTGTGCTCCTTTCTTTCTTTTTTTTGCATTTCCTAGCCTACTTGCTAAAGCTTTTTATACTAAAACATTTTATTGAGTCTATGTTTTGGCTTGAAATTCTAAAATAATTGAAGTACAGGCAGTTACGGTATTGAAGTCATCTTTATCATTAATTTATTGTTTTGGTCAATGGTACAAGACTGTGCTTTTTCAAGAATATTCTGTTAATCATCAAGAATACTTGGTTTATTTAGAAGAGGATGCAAAAGGATTTTAATATGCTTTTGTTGCCATCAATGGCCACTAGCCATATAGTATGATTGTCTGGTTGTCTAGTCCCATGTTCCTATGGTGGTGGATACTTTCATCAAAGGATGTAAATTTTGTAAGTTATAACCAGTGTTACAAGACTTGGGTACCGAGCGAGTCCTATAGGCTAAAATCAGTTGTAGTAGGGGAAAGAAAAAATTAAGAAAAGATCATAAAAAAAAACATGAAGTGTTGTCGAGCAGGTGAAAATGAAAGAATCATCAACATGTATTATAGCCTATAGGTGGGTCAGATGGGAGACCATAGGGAGAGTTGGTGTGGCCAAATTAAACTTGTCCATGTTCGCTAGAAATTAGTGGCTTAATTCTACATCACTAGTTTTGTGATCCATCATTGAACGAAGGGAAAACTCAAAACTGCTACAAATTGAAGCACTTGCAAATATCTTTGTGAAATAGTCCATTTTTTCCATTATTAAATGTGATGGATTTGATATGCTTCTACACCTAAATGGTCATCTAGATTGAATTGGTATGCAGGTATTGGGTCAAAAATGCTAAGATATGTAAAATTTCCAACCATTGGATTTTGAACCCTGTAATTTCAAACCCTTAAAAAATTAGTGTTTTGTTCCACACTGAAAAAAATGTTGCAACATAATACAATACATGTGAGTATTAAATTAGATTGCAACATAATAATAACATTGTAAGCATTGCTATGAGTGTTGGTTTTTTAGTAAATTAGATTGATGAATGGTTCTTGGAATCCATGCTTACTAAATCCCTCTCCCCCATTCTCTTTCTGGTTGACTTTATACCTTATGGATAATAATAATAATCATCTAGACTATTAGGCCTCTTGATCAGCAAAAATGTGAGACTGCTACAGAGTAAAACATTCATAAGGTATAATTGCAATTATTTTTGAAATTTTCCTTTTACAATTATTTTAACACGCACATGCAAGTATTATTTAAGTAAGTAATGGTTGTTTTATTATATAAAAAAGGGTAATCATTACCTATGTAAATATAATGTGTTTTTTTTTTTTTTTTGCAGAAATGTATTGATAAACTCAAAAAAGGGGATAAAGTTAGTGTTGGATCCATTTGATGGTGATGTTGTGGGCATTGGATGGATTCACTCCCTATCTATTGTAGATGGACTCAACTTGAAAGGAACATGAGATACAAATGTAAACATTTTAAAGGTCACAAGTAACATACCCCTTGTTTATGAAGACAAAATAGATAGAGATGTTTGTTTGAAAGAGAAAGAGGGAAGCTTCACACGGTGGCCACTAAAATATTTGCAAAAAAATTACATAGTTGAACATGTTTATCATGTACTAGTTGTTAGACATCTTGGCTCACTACTTTATGCAGTATTTTGAATGTGTTGTTCATGGATCTTAATTATCCTGGTGTATTTGAAAGAGTTGGAAACTCTTAGACAACTTTGACATCTTATAACTTTATATATATATATATATATATATATTATATATATATATATATATATAGATATAGATATAGATATATATATATATATATATATATATATATATATATACTTTCTCTCTATATATATATACTCTCTATATATACTCTTTCTTTATATATATATATTTCTATTAATTTTTATTGCAAATTACTTTTATTTATCATGATGTTGAATCAATCTTTGAATTCTAGCATGTTGTAGTTTGTTTGTATATGTAATATTTTTATTTTCTTTTATGTTTTAGTTCAAGTTTAAAATTATGTTAGTTTTACATTATAAAATTTATGAGCCATTTAATGATTATTCATTTCACAATATATTTTACTATCAATTAAATGGAAAACGATAAATAAAAATGACTAAATATACAACTAAAGTAATGACTTAATTAATGACTAAATGGCTAAACTAATGACTAAATATATGATGACTAAAATTGGCTAAATATGTGGCTAAACTAATAACTAAATATATGACTAAATAAATGACGGAGTTAACAACAATCAATGACTAAATTAACGACTAAATCCAATGACTAAATTAACATGACTAAAATCAATGACTAAATCAATGACCAAATCAATGACCAAATCAATGACCAAATCAATGACTAAATAAATGATTAAAATAGTTTAGTCATAAATTTGATCATGTTATCATGTTGACAATAAACTACTAATGATCAAGTGACCGAAAATTAGTCATTTATATGCAATTTTTAGTAGTTTATTTAGTCATATATTGTTGTTTGTGTACTAGTGTGTCC
>VDFB02005124.1:0-17410 GCA_007258455.2 Sequoia sempervirens
AGTTGTTTTGAGTTGTTTTGGTCATTTGGAGACATTGAATTTGTGATAAGTGTTAAGTCAATTTACATGTCTCCTGATAACTTATAACTTTCTTCATATGCTTTAACTGTGTATATCTTGCTATTATATTCATACTTCATCTCACAGTGAAGAGTAGACTGGACTCCCTTCATGGCATGAATCCATGGTATACCTAGGATAATATTGTATGAAAGAGGTCCTGGCATAATATGAATAGGGCTAGGAAAAACCATGGGCCCAACCTCAATGGGTAATGTGATCATTCCTAATGATTTCTTATTAAAATTTTCAAATCCACAAATATTAACATCATTGGGTTCTATAATATTCTTTTCCACACCAATTTTATCTAGGAGGTCAATACTACAAACATTAAGACCTGCTTCATTATCTATGAGAGTATGCATAACTCCAATTTTATTAATGATCACCTTATCATTAAAGATTCATGTTTATTTTGGATCTCAAGTGAGTGTAATTCATTTTGAGGGAATGTAATATTCAACTTTGTCACTTGCATACAATCAAAAAAGGCGGCTACATCATTCGGTCTAATAGAAGGTAGGATATCAGTCTTCTATAAAGCCTCTTGGAGCATCCTATGGTATGTAGGTGATGTTCAAAATGTCTTAAAGGGAGATTTTTGTTGGAGTAATATGAAGTTTCTCAACAAGATCATACTCTTTAACACTATGCTAAGCAATGTTATATATGTGTGAGCAACTACGTGATAACTTGGTTGTTGCGACACATGCTTACTAGTGAGTTATTTTATAAAGTTTAAGATATGGCCAAGGGGTTTAGCAGATCCTATAATGAGAGGTGATTTAGGAGGTCCACTAATTAAAGGAGATCCAATTTTCAATTGTGCATTCATAACCTCAACTGAGTTATCTACTTTTTTACAACCTTCTATTGATGGGGGATCTAATGTCAACTTAGCATCTTCATCTATGCCATCCATATTACTATCTTTTGAAAGAAATGCATCAATAATTTTATCATATTGTGCCACAATATCTTCCCAAGTAGGAGAGGTATTATGAGAGAAACAAACAAGATTCTCATGATTCTCAATGATCGGATCCTCTAACACCAAGATACCTTCTTCACAAGTAGGTAATATATCAAGAGAAGAGCAACTATGATTGTCATAATTGTCAACGATTGCATTTTCTTGCATCAAAACATCCTCATAAGTGGGGAAGATGTTGGGAGATAAATGAAGATTAGGAAAAGTGATATTAATAAATTTGTCAATGATTTCATTTTCTTGTGTTAAGATAATCACAATTAGGAGGGATGTTATGAGAATAGCTACCATGATTATCATGAGTATCAATGGTTGCAGTTGTTGGAATGCTAGAATCCTTAGTGGATGATATAGGTGAGATGAAGTCCCTAAGGGAATCATCTAACATTTCAAAGTCATCAAAACTAAAGTGCTTGGTAGGTGTATAATGCACTTGTGGAAAGAGATCTAACATGATTAGATTACTATGCTTTGTCCAAGATTAATTAAATTTCAATTGTGATTTAGGTTTATGCATTTTAAGGTAAAATAAGACTAAAAATAGACTTATAGGCCTATTATAAACACAAGTCTGGAAATCAGACTCTAGAATTAAGACTAAAAATAGATATTATTATGTTCCTGAAATTTGAGATAGATTTGGTAGGACTGGGTGCCTAGGGAACCTATTTCCTACTTAGAGTTTGTCTAAGATTTGTCCTTAAATTTGAGATTTTGGTAGAGGCACTAGTGATAGGAAATGACTGTGTGACAATGTGTAGACCCTGGTTTTGAATTGAATTTATTACTGTTTTGTGAGATTCCAGATTTTGTAATGTAGTGTAACAACCTAGGGTTTTGAAATTTCTCAAAAATGAAATGTAATCTATCCCAATTATGCAATGCTTTAGAAAATACATGTAATGCACCTACATATATGATAATTTCTAGTACTTAAATGTAATAATTTTTCACAAATTCACACAAGATAAAAAAAAATGATACTTTTTTTTCTTTCAAATGTAAGGACACTTCAAACAAAAGACTAAAATTTCTATTATTTTTAACAAAATACAACCTATTTCAAATCTAAATGATGCTTAAAAATCAAAAGATCTATAATAATGTTCAAAATGTTAGGTTCACCAAAAAAAATTGATGAAAAAGGGATCCTAGGTCTATTGCATAGAACACTAACATCAACGCTTTTTAAAGAGAACATTAGGATATAAATCAACAAGGTAACTATATTGACTTTCAACCATGGAGGTGAGTCAATCAAACCTGTATTTGATCCTTTTGAGCCTTGGAAATTGACTCGAATGGAATTTCTTTCATTAACCTAATTAAACTATATTCCCTGTTATGAGAATGCAAGATTTCAACAATAGAGAAATTGTAAAAGAAATTTTCGACACTAGATCTAGGAAAAGCAGAGTTGTGTACACCTGTCCTATAAATTTGAGCTTGATTTTTTTGGACGTTTCCTTCGAGGGTACCATTTTCCTTGTTGACCAATTTTAGATCTATGTTCACATTTCTCTGGCGCAGATCAAATCTTTTGTTCTCTACTTATTGCACTATCAAATAATTATATAACTAATTTTTTGTGAATTGTCAAGATGTAGGGTTCAATTGCAACAATGAATAATTGATCTCCAACTTCCTTCAATCCTCTTCAGATCTGAAACCTACACATTCAAAGAGAGTAAGGTTGTGCCATTTAGGGGCTAGCCTTAGTCAAACCCCATGTTATTGTTTCCAATTCCACAATGGCAATATCAATGATAGAAAACCTATCCTTTTGGGGGATAGGGATAAATGATAAAAAGGAATGATGAATCAACAATGGAATACAACTCACCACCCTTCAATGGATTCCTTGAAGGATTTAAGTCATAAACATCTCCTCAAGGCTTGGATCTTGCTTGCTTCAATTGCTTTAAGACCTACAAGGGTTAGATCTCACAAAATCAATGATAACATAAACATGAATAAACTCACATATTATTTGACATGATGCTTGGATCTTGAATTACTACAATAAATATTGAAATGTTGCTCTTGATCATAATTTTCAATTAGTTTTCAAATGATGAAAAAACTAGGTATTTATATACAATTATTCTAATTTCCCAAAAAATCTTGACAACCAACTTTGGACATTTTAAATTTAAATAATAAAATTCCACCTTCAATATATTCAAATTTGGAGCCAAAATAGGGGAACATATGCACCTAGGGCGCCACTATCTCAACCCTATTTTGCAAAGTGTAAAGTGCCAAGAGAAAAATATTAAATGAAATACCACCTATGACCTATGTAAATTTGGGGCCAAATTAAGAGGACAAGGGTGCCTTATCCACTCCACTTTTCAAGATCCTAAAAGCTAGGGGAAAAATATTGAATGAGTGCATTGGTTTTCTACTTGCAATTTGTTAGTAAATGATAAAATGGGCCATGAAATGCATGATCTAGGAAATTAGGTGCTCAGTTAGGTCCAATTAGTTAAAGGGGAGCAAAACATAGTGTGAAATTGTCAAGGGTGACAATTTATGATGCTATAGGAGGCATGTCATCTTTCACATCTCAAGTTGGAGGCACACCATCTTTCACATCTCAAGTTGGAGGCATGCCATCTTTCCCATATCAAGTTGAAGGTGTGTCATATTTCCCATATCAAGTTGAAGTTACATTGTCCTTCCCATATCAAGTTGAAGGTATGCCATTTTTCCCATCTCAATTCAATATTAAAGAAATTCCAAATATTGAGGCAAGTTTACCATTGAGAATACCTCTTATATTTTTGCATAGAAAGCCTAAGTTTTTAATTGATTTGATGAGAATGTTTTAAAATTGATTTTTGATAAGATTATCAAATGTACCTGTTAAATAAATATGAATAAAATATGGAAATTATTTTTTGAAAATTTAAATGGAACCAAAATATGTCAGTTATTTGTTGAGTTGATGAGAAATCTTAAATTTAGCCCCATAATGAATATTACTGGCCTAAGAACATCAGGTACTTCACATGAAAATGTCATAGTAGAAAATCTCATGAATACATATGAAAGTGTGGGTTCCACCTCACACACCAAAGATATTAATGTAACTTGGATTGTAATTGCATCAACTATAGTAAGTAATCAACCAAATAAATCTTTCCTAATAAGAAAAACAAGTCAAGCACTAAAAATAAGTATAAAAACACTAAAGAGAGTCATTGGGAGGCATGTAAGAGTTGAGGACCCAAATAAAAATGAATTATGCACATTCTCCAGTAGACTCCTATGAAAAGATAAAATTATAGTTCAAGCCTTGAAATCCCTTATTGAATAATTTTGGAAAAATAACACAAGAGTATCACCTAATCAAAGAGATTTTATAAAAAAAAATAAAAAATTGGTTGTCCAAACTATGAGCCACATCTAAAGCATTTTTTGGAAATGACTCAAACACATTTTTTCTCCAAATTTGTAAAGATATATCCTCAAATAAAAATTATTCAAAGTAATTTTAAATTTGAATAGCCTTTTTATGTCAAAATAAATCACACACACAACTTGTTGTTGTAGAGTAAATATTGAATTTTCTAATCATTATGATGTTTATCCGCATACATGTGTAGGTTTGCATACTAATGAAGTTTTTTAGGATGTATGATGAAGGTTTCAACTATATTTTCAAGAGATTTCAATTCAAGAATTTTATATGAAAGAATGGATGGGCAATTATTCTATAAGAAATCATGCTTGGATAGAAAATGCAATAGTTGTGGTAGCTTGAAACATTTGACCATCTGTGTACATATGGAGAATACACATGCAATTGAAAATAAACAAGTTTTGGAAAATATAATTGAGTGGCATATAGTCTAAAAGATGGTAAAGAAGAAAAATTGTGTGAATTGGTGAGTGCAAATATAATAATGTAAAATTTTATGTCTATTCTTTCGAGAGAATATATTGTATGAGTATGCAAGGAATTCCCATAAACCTCTATGGTTGATCTTTCAATTAAATTTATGTAAGAACACATTTTCACCTGGTACCACTATTTTAGTTATAGACTTTACAGAGAGCTATACATTGCAACTATAGAATGAGGTTCAATAATAGTGTTACAACTACACTCAAGTTGCTATATTTGTCTAGATATAGTGTTCATTCATGCACTTGAAAATACAAATGAAGAAAAGACGATGTTGAGAGAGTATCATTTTTATATCAGTGATTATCACACAAATTCTACAAATTATGTGTAAGGTTGCTTTCAAATATTCTACCATGATTTGGCTAGCAAGAACATACAATTTGGTTAGCATATCATATGGTCACATAATTGTGCATCAAAATTCAAGAACTCGCAGATGTTCTATTGGTTGAGGAGGATGCATTTAAGATGATTGGTGTTCAACCTATATGGAATTCTCTAGGGTTGGGCATGGAAAGGGGAAAAATGGTGGTGCATGAGCATCTATTCAAAAATCCTTAGCATGAGAAGAGTTAAAGTAAAACATAGTGCAAAGTTGACATATTTAGCATCTATTATCAAATGGTATAACACTACAATGGGTCCATGTAATGAAGGTAAGTCTTTAGTTCATAAATTTTTTTGGTTGGTAGATGAAACTAATATTGAAAAATTTAAGTATTGTGGTACATTAACAAGATCAAGTGAGATTCACTCTTTTAGAAGCTCAAATACAAGTTCCTAGACTATTCATATGAGGAAGATGGCATGCTTTTGTTCTCCATGTATAGATCAAGCTTGAAATGAGAGTGAGTCAAAAGAGTGGGTTGATGAATGATATACAATAAATCTAAGGACACTTGAGATGTATTGAATCTTGAGAGAACTACAACTCATGAAGATGGAATCATCAGTTGAATTTAACCATATAACATATCTAGTTCAACTAGGTATTATCTAGATGTATAATTTAATATAATTCAATATTTTATCTTATTTTTTAGTTTTTAGTATTGTTGGCTAAATTCATCTTATTAAATGCATAAATCAATGTAGGGAATGTTTATGTAGTTATTATGGATGAATGCAATGAAGAAGGAATAAATTTCTATTTGTGTTGTCGTATTGAAGAAAAAAAGAAATTAGAGGCCCCTATCATAGATGCAAAAGATATTGAGTATCCTAAAAGGTTAGTTGTTTACTAGAAAATGGCTTAGAAGGTACCAATGAAGAAGTCAAATGTGTGGTTGTTTGAGGACTTTGACATAAATAGGAAGATTCGTCATTGTTCTAATGTTGTTATGGCATAAAACATTCAATTGGTCAAATATGGGGGTATACCATTGAATAAGAACTTGTGGAAGGTTCGTGTGTTTGAACAAAAGGGAATAGTTGACACAATAATTAGTAGAGCAGATCCACATGGTTCATTAGATTGATTATAAATGAAAAAATGCAATATCCAATTGATTTGTATAAATGTTCAATTGAAATTATTTGTAATGTCAATTTGATTTGTATATTTGTAATTAAAAACAATTGAGATATAATAATATGATTATTTTTTGAAATGTTCTCATATTTTACTTATCTCTTATCGATGTAACTATCTCTAATGTAAAATCCCCCTCTACCATAAGTTTGACTCTTACTTTTCCTTAATAGTTTTTTTATCTTATTTAGGTTGAAGAATTGTCCAAGGCAAAGTTATATGTGCATTGTTGGATAGTTCAAGGCGTTACACCATATTTTGTGTGAATATTATTCATGCTACCATTGTCTATGATGATATTTATAGGTCTATAATCATCCCAACACTTCATATAGAAGAGGAATTTAAAATATATTAAAGTGTTAGTAGGGATAGTTGTGTTGAGACATTGTGTCTCTTAATTGATCTCCTCACTATCATCATGACTTGTTTACATGCCAAGAGTTTGTTCAACATGACAATAATTGTTGTTATGAGAGTTGGAATGAAGGTTTCACCATTATTCACTTTATGTTCACTTTCCTTTATCCCTATCTAGCATGGGCGTTAAGGGAGACTTAATGTTTGGTGATAGTGATACAAAATTCTAATATGCCTTTTTTGTTGGTGTGTTCCCAAAAAAATTGTAAGAGTTGAAATTCATTCTCCTCTATAGATTTATCTTTGAATGGAGCAAGGAACTATTACTTCATTTTCACCTTAGCCTCAATATTAGACACAACAAAATACCTAGCTCAAATATTCTAACATAAGGAATTATATTTTAGCATGCATGAGAGGAAATAGTTAGCTAATTAATTTTAAGGAATTCAAGGTGCTTAGGCATGTCCACATCATTCTCTCTATGTTGGTACATTTTTTGGAGTCTCATATGTTCATCCTCATAGTGTCTAAGGGAATAATTTTCATCATGTAAAACACTAAAAAAGGAAGTCCAAATATTAATTGATTGGTATTCTTTGTCATGCTATATGTTGGGTGCTTGCCTCTTGTGATGTATTGAGACAAATATTTTCAGTGCTACAAGGAAATCTTCGACTTTAGTGAGTTTATTGGAAAATAAGTATGATTTGAATTGTTGAATTTAATAGTCTAGTACTATTGCATCCATCAATCCTTTCCTTCAAACATGTTGGAATGTCAATATTGAATTGAATCTTCAAGGGATTGTGTTGTGCATTGTAACTCGTTCTTTGGATGTGATATCACTAGTCCAAGTTAGGTCACTAAATCATATAACTATCCAAATAGTTCCTAATGTTGCACTTCTAAGAATGTATTAATTAAGCACTAATTTTTTTCTGAAACCCCAAGTGCACATTCATTTACCATTATTCAATGTTCTTTGTATTTGTGTGAATGCTTAGATGTTGAACCATGAGTGTAATCTATATGTAGGTGTTATGGGTGTATTTGAATAAGCATAAAAATGGGAAATTTAAAGCTCTAATACCAATGATTTTATGTTTAAGTGGATAGGAGGAAAAATCAATGAATTAACTTGTAATCTATAGGATTTTTAGATAAGCAAATGAAACCCTAAGTTAAAATATAAATTCACATTTTTAATGCGTGAAAGAATTTTCTATGTAAATGTATTGTATATAAGAGCATATGTACAATGAAATGTATAAAATAGAGTTGTTAGTTGATTCTTCTCTAATTGTACCTTATATGCATATGTTGATAGATTACATATATATATATCACAACAATATATTGATAGATGTATTATGGCATACAAGTGTACCATGGAGTTGCATGGGTACTATTTGGCATACATTGAGTGGAGAGAATCACATATGTGATTTTGTTGAATGGAATAGAGATTGTGAAAATGTATGAAGCTAAGGCTATGCATGAGGCTACACCCATATCATAGAACACACATGTAAGTATCCAATAGGTACACATTCTTCACTTAGTTTTATATTTACATTTCATGATATATTTTTATAATAAATGTTTCATTCACAATTTTATTTGTATTTTTCACTCAAGATGTGTGCACTCCTTCATAGTACAACAATTCAAGGGAACATAATATTACCAATTTCATTTTTAGTTCATGTGTAGCTTATTTAGGTTGGGATCGCATACATGGTTTAGCAATTTAAATTCTAAAATCTTCATATCATTCTCTCATTCCCCATATTGCACTATTGTTTTCCAAAACATCAACCATTGTAACAATTAGGATACTCAAACAATAAAAATAAGGAAACCCAAGGAAAAGGATGGTTATGATGCAAATTTCTAGCCTCCTAGACTTGAAAGAAAATAATAAGAAGCACTAAATTCTTTAATTTCTATGTGTTGTGGGGCCCAATTGATTGTTTCAAAATGTTTGAGTGGGTAGGTGAATGCTAGGGGTGACATGTTTTTCCCCACATTACCCAATCCATCTAAGCTACACTATTTAAGCGCAGTCTCTTAAGATCCCTAAGAGTAAAAAATTGCCAAACAATGATGGAGTAATTATCAAAGCTTGTGGTTGAACCTAGTAATTTTCCATTTGGACATACAAGTGGATATGGGTCCCTCCACATTAATCTCTCGGCATTGGTCAATTCAACACTATTTGACCTTGCCAACAACAAATGCATTCTTTTAAAAAGTGTTAGTTGAGAGTAGTGCAAATGTGGAAAGAAGCATATTCTATGTTTCAGCATCATAGGGCCAAACCAACGCCAACACATCCGGTGGTTGGGTGAATGTTAGGTAATACCTCTATTTGCACCCAAGTCAACCAATCATTCCAAATTATAGGCTTCCAACAAAGCCTCTTAAGAGACCTAAGTGCAAAAACTACCAAACAATGATAGACTGATTCTTGAAACTTGAACCTATTAATGCTCCATTTGAACATACAACTACATGTATGGTTCCCCCATAATAATTCCTACCAATTTTCTTATCTCAAAACCATTTGACTATGGCGACAATGGATACAATTTTGTAAAAAGTAACATTTATGCTCAACACAAACTTGCCAGGACCTATTTTTCCATTCATTATATTAGGGGGCCAAATTGAATACAAAAAAATTAGGGTGGGTGGGTGAATTCTAAGGAAAGCCTCTATTTTTTCCCTAGATCACCCAATCGTTCTGGGCTACACTATTATGGAAAAGTCTCTGAAGAGACCCAAGTGTAAAGAACTACCAAACTATGACAAATTGATTCTTGGAATTTGTAGCACCTATAAATGTTCTATTTGAAGCTACAATTACATTTAGATTCCCTCCATAATAATCTCTCCCAGATTTTCTTATCTCCATACCATTTGACCATGACAATGATGGTTGCAAAGTTGCAAAAAGCATCATTTGTGTTCAACACAAACTTGGTAGCAACTATATTTTGTGATATTTGTCTCATGGGGCCCAATCGATTGCATGAACATAATAGGGTGGGTGGGTGAATGTTATGGGAGGCCCCATTTTACACCCCATCTATCCCAATCCTTCCAAATACACTATTCTAGAAAAGTCTCTTAAGAGACATAAGTGCAAAAAAATTGAAACTATGATGGACTGGTTCTTGGAGCTCATGGAACCTAGTAATATTTTTATGAGCCTATAGGTGGATATTGGGTACCTCTACAATAACCTATCTATATTATATTCAAATCAACATTTTTTGACCATCCCAACAAAGAATACATTCTTGTAAAAGTGTTAGTTAAGAGCAATGTAAACATGGAAACGCACATTTTTTGCATTTTGTGTCATGCGGCCCAACTAACTATGCCAAAACATTGAAGTGAGTGTTTTAATGCTACTAGAGGCCTTTTTTTACACCACATCTATCCCAATTATTTTGAGATACGTTATTCCAATGCAATGTCTTAAGAGACTTGAGAGAAAAACCTTCCAAAATATGACAGTATTTCTTGGAGATCATGACACCTAGGAATGTTTTGTTTGAACCTATAGGTGGATATTTAATCCCTCTACAATACTCTATCTCAATTCTATTAAAATCAACACCATTTTGAACATTCTAATATTGAATGCATTCTTGAAAAAAGTGTTAATTAAGAATAGTGTAAATGTGTGTCTTTTGCATTTCATGTGTCATGTGGCCCAACTAAATACACCAAAAAATCTAGGTGGGTGGTTCAATTATATCAAACACCTTGTTTCAAACCCCATCTATCCTAATCATTTTGGACTACAAGATTCTTGAAAAGTCTCTTAAGAGACCTAAATGCAAAAAAGCTACCAAACTATGGCAAATCGGTTCTCAATATCCATGACACTTAAGAATGTTTCATATGAACCTATAGGTGGATATGGGGTCCCTCTACAATACCCTATCTTGATTCTGGTAAACTCAACATCATTTTACTATTCCAACAATGAATGTATTCTTGCAAAAGTGTCAATTAAGAGTACAGTAAATGTAAAAACATATATTTTTTGTATTCTATGTTGCATGGGGCCCAACTGACTGTGTTGACAAATTGAAGTGGTGGATCAATGCTACAAGAGGACATGTTTACATTTAATCAACCTTAAATATTTTATGATAATCCTCTTTATGATTTTACTAATCTTCCTACACATTGTAAAATCAAGTTATAGAAGGTGAAATGAGAATAGGAAAAACACAATAATCATAGAATAAATAATATAAAAGATAAGATGAGAATATAAAGGCACAAGAAACTTTACATTTACATCTTCATCCACCTCACATAGTCATCTATCACTTTGATGAATTTGTATCACCAAATTCAACATTCTTTCAATATAATTTTAATAATTTCTTCTTCATTTCATTGGATACAAGATTAGGAAAAATAGCAATGCCACTAAAATTCAATGACTTGTATCTTATTGAAAGCTCATGTGTTGTACACCAAATATTTTTTATATGAGCACACCTTAAGTAGCTAAAATTATTCAAATAAAATAATGGAGTCACCACCTCAAAGATTAAGGATAAAACCTTGAAGTAAAAGTGATATTTTAGGGAGGATATAGGGTTGATATGTATCTATGAGAAAATTATTACCAATCAAATAATATAAAATAGAGTAGTAATTAAGTCCCTAATACCAATATTATTTGTTGGCATCAATCAACTAAGATGCCAACAATTCACCAAACAAATGAACTTTAGTAATCCTAAAAATTTGGTGATAAATCTCCTTAGAAATGGTGGCATTTGTTGCACAAGATAATGGGATTCCAAGTACACACAAAGAAAATGACATTGCTACAAAAATACATGACCTTCAAATATTATAACAATAAACTCAAACACTATAAACATTCTTAGATCCCCATTAACAATGTCATTTACTAAAAATCAAAACTATTATCCTAAAACCCTGGAGAATGCACCCAAGGCTTAGATTTAAGGATGTCTATTAAGATGCCAATATAATGGATGAAACTAATGACTAGGCTACAAATAGTAATGGGCCCATTGATAACAGTGGGCAGATCTCCTACACTTTTTAATTTAAAAATTCATGGAAGGTAATCCAAGAGTTTTATATGTGACAATTGCAAAGAAATCTCAAATATAAATAGACCTCTATCAACCCATACCTTATGTATACTAATAACCTATTTATGTATCACTAAGAATCCAATAATATTGGTTGCTATTGAAATACCTATAATACCCATATTAAGAATATGATAATAGGTTACACATCTATCTAAATATTTCAATCAAGTTTTTACTCCAAATGAATCCCCTTAAACTTTAAAATACATTATGTTCAACTTGGATTCTACACATTTTTTATAGGTAGAAATATAAGAACTTCTTTCTTTACCTATTTCTCTTGCTTCTTTAGAGGTGGTTTCATAGAAATATTTTGTGCTTGTTCAACCATAACAATTTTCTTTGGAATTGATAGAGTAGTACATTTAGCATGAAATACAAACTTTTGCAATATATGACCCTTATACTTATTAGGTGGTGTAATGTCATAAAATTGCACCCCTAGCAATTTCACATACATTTGTGTATCCACTTTAGTTTCCACTCCCTTAGAACTTGTGTAGGCTCATTTTAGCCTCTACATCAGCCTTTTCCTCTCTCGGGATGCTTAGGACCCCTTTTCAATAGCTACCCTTCGTGTGTCAGCTTTACGTCAAACCTTGTAATTTTCCTGTTCTTGTCATTTTGTAGTGTGATTTGTTTGGACACTAGCACACCACATGGATGCCCACATGCCATGCTAGCATCCTACGACATTTCAACATTCAAACAACTGTTTCCAAGTGCCTTGCCACTTGTCAGTTACTTTTTTCAATAGTAATGGCCTAGGGATGCCTTGAACGGCTTGACAAGCTTCTTTTCCCTCCTATTCTCTCTTTAAAATCTATCTTTTCAATCCATTTGGTCTTCTTCTAGGTCTTCCCCTCTTGGAGACATTCTCTTATCTCTCGCTCTCTTACTTGCACAACTCTCTTGCTTGCTACAACAACTTCAAGCTCTCAAGTTCTCACAACACTCTTTGCTACTCTCTTGGCTCATGCATCTCTATCTCTCTCCTTGGCTTCCTTAAGCCTTGCAGGTGATATCTATCTTGTGCCTTGTATCTTTGAGCATCTTGGGATTTCTCACATCCCCTATCTATTGCATCTCTATTTTGTGATACAAGTTCCCCTCCTTGAGCATTGTTTGCTTTTATCACTCTTGTTTATTTCATTTATGCTTATTATTTCTCTCTATCTATTTGGTATCCGTGGAGGTGGGAACATCAAAATGGGGGTTTGACGACAAGCCCCTAAACAACCCCAACATTTTTCCCTCTGATCTTATGTGTGCAAGTATTGAAGATATTCATTTTGGAGACTTCATTGGTTATTACAAGCACTTTCTTTATTCATTTTAGTCTTATCTTGGATTGTTGTGAGCACTTTCTTTATCCTCTTTAGTCTTATCATTTACTTTACCTTATTTTAGTTTTCTTATTCTTTGTTACTTTCCTACATCTTAGAGTTCTTAGTAGTCAGAGTAGAAGTAGTCACTTTGTTTTTTCCTGAGACATTCCCAATTTTTAGCCTGTATGGGATGTTAACGCACCTCTGGGACTTAGTTTGAACTCTTCACTACTATCCTTTGGCCAAAACTTGCTAGTATATCCAAAAAACCTTTGTGATCTACTCTTTCTAGATCTAAAACTCTCACTCTGTTCCTTGAGGTAGTCTAAGGTAGTTTAGGGCAGTTCACTCCCTAGGATTCTCTTGAGAATAAAGAGACTCGTGAGCAGTGAATCCCCCTTCTCTACAGGTGAAATAGGGGATAAAAAAATAATGTGACTATGTGTCATTTTAGTTGTATTTTTTCTTTCCTTTGTTCTTCTAATTAGTGTTGATTTACCTCATAAAGTTCTTTCTCTCATAAGGAGGTTCTCTAAGAGTGTATATGTAATTATCCGTGGTAAAATGACTTTCCTCAATAAGAGGCTCATATAGATCTATGTAATATTTCAATTATCCCCTCATGAACATATTTAAATCATTAATTTATAATACAAGGGATGTCCTTTAATTTCTCATACCATGGTATACCAAAAAATATGGAATATCAATCCAAAGCAAGAATAATATGAAATATGAACTTTATATTTCCTTAGTATCTACCATAAGAGGTAAAATAACACAATAATAAAATGAGAAATATGATACTATAAACAACCTAACATTCTAAGCTCGACATGAAGGAGATAAATTCTCTTGGTAAGGTGATCACATAAACTCTTCATCAAGATACACCAAGAATCAATCATATTCTCATCTAGTCAAAGCCATTGCAAAATAGAGACAAGTGAACCAATCAACCAAACTCACTCCATAGTATATATTAAGAAAAATAATTCATTTAAACCATGCCATCCAATCAAGCCTCTACATGACCAAGCCAAAGTGACCAACCAAGACCTAGACTAGGATTTAACTCATTGGACAAGATAAAAGACTAAACGAATTGAAAATTAATTCAATTACTCAAATCAAAAGATCTCCATTTTACTTATGTGATTATTCCTTTATTCAATTAATTGTTTATATAAAATATGGACAACATTGGTAAAACAAATTTATATTAACTAAAAGGACATATAAGCATACAATGTTATATTGATAAAAGTATAATATAGTACAAAAAATCCATATAGGAGTATAATGTCACATATATGTAATACAAAAATATATGTACAAAATTTCCATATAGGAATATGACAAAGTTCTAATGTAATCACTTATCTCCATTGGAAGGGAAGAGATTACAAGCCACCTTTTGACTGTCAAGTGGATGAAGAGGCAAGCAATGATGGTTGCTTTCAAACCCGTTGACTAGACCTCATCTCATAAGTTTGTTGGTCTCCACCTAATACAATAAAAAATATACACAAATTAAGATATAAAAAATGAATTATAGAATCTCATACCACCAATCGATAATCTCTCTCATACAATCATTGTCTCTCTCCATCTATCTAAAGGGCACAAAATGGAGTTTTGAGCTCCTGTGACAAGCATCAAGAATCAAATTAAACTACAAATGAATATTGATTTAAATTTACACTAGTAGACATGGGATAAAACAACAAACATAATATGAATTTTACTAATCTATATCATACCTCTATCAAAGGTATCAAAGATAATACTATTGAGGAAACACCATGCTCAATTGTGGTATGAATACCAAGAAGTGTATCAATTGATGTCATCAACTGAAATGAAAAAACATTATTAAATTACCAAAATATACCTAACATTATTTTATAAGCATTTAATGATTAAAAGTAGTCAATATTACCTAAGTGTAAGATGTATGGCCACTCCTATTGATAGGTCTTTATGTCAAAGGCCAAACATCCACTTGTTCAACATCCATTGTGAGTTTTAAGATTACCATTCATATAAGGTTAAAATATTTTCATGTACTATATTACTATTTCTTTACTAATTAGATACACATGGACTCAACATCATCATGTAATCAAGAGTTGAAGGGTCGCCAAACGTAGGGTGAACACTCTGACCCTAAAATTTTATTACAATCAATTTAGTAATTTAGTTAGTATTACATTTAAAAATAAAATATAGTAAATTGAATTTGACCTTGTTCAAATTTACCTGTCTATCACTGTCAAACCTCTCACCTAGTAGCTCATTTGTGAATTACATATGATCAGATATAGATGTACCTTGATGTTGGACACATCCAAATCGATCATCCTCAAACCTATACTCACCAAGGGATCCACAGTTTCAACATATGTGAGGTGAACATTGATACATGGAAGACTCACCCTCTTTACCTTGTGTTAGAGGCCTGGTGTGATATAAAAGGGTCTGAGTAAGTGCGATGATGTACTGTAGGGTCTCAACCTCAAAATTCTCCTTCACAATGAAAGGGATCATGACATGATCAATGTGTGGCCTAGTAAGGGATCTCTATTCTTGATTTAAGGCATGTTGTGATCCCACTTTGTCTTGTGCAAATCCCTTACCTCTACATTGGAATTACTGCATGCCAAAGTAGTTAGGGATCTCATTGAGGACAAACTCACAATAGAGTTTCCTCAAAAATTATTGTGGGACCTCAATATTGTTTAATGGAGGATGGTTAAAAAACATCCACTAGCGATACCAAAAATAATTCTTTATCCCTTGGTGGTGGCACCAATAGATAGGGAACCTCCTACAAGTGTCATGTAGGGGTGCATTAGTTCATGGTTCAATGAACAATGCACACAAGTCAAATTTAAATATTTTTTATTTTATTTGTTGATAGGACAATTTGTCAGCATAAAAATATCTTGTTTCTTCCCTATTGTTTGACCAGGTGTTAATTTGGATACTGATGAAATCTATGTGAGAGATGATAGATTCTAGTGAAGTGGCAAGGGTAGAAGATGGGGGGTTGTTCCACTTAAATATCTCAACTTTTCAATTATTGTTTCAAGTTATTTCTTGTTGTTTTCTATTTTCCCTAGTATGTTTTATTGTGTGTTGGGAGGATGTTGAAGCTTTATCAAAGGGGTTTGTTACGATTTTTGTGAATTTGTGAATGAGGGTTTCCATCAGTTGATGGGAGATTTTTAATTCTTGGAAATTAAAAAAATGATTCAAAACCATTTCTATCTTGATAATTAATCAAATTTTTACAATAAAAAATTAACAAAACTTACCTCCTCGACCTTAGGGACATAGTGGCAACATTTTGGCAAAAAAATGGTGGTGATTTGATGAATATCATGCAAATTCGAAATGCAAGTGTTCTCTTGCAAGGTTGTAGTCTACTATTTTGCAGGTGAAAGAATGAGTTCAAATGAGCTCAGCCTCTTGTTCTTTTTATGTTGATTATAATGCAAGCACGTTATAAAAAGGTTCCATGGCCACTTTCTGATCCTCCATCTTTTTGCACTTACCCTAGTGTTCTTCTTGGTTTTGGTGTGTTTTTTCCTTTTCAAATTTTCAAAGTTTTACATCCCTTGATATGAATCCTTAGCATTCCCAATCTACAAAGTTTAAAATATGTTTAAAGCCTTAGTCCTTTGTATCTATCAAACTTTCAAACTTCCTCATCCATTCACCCCTTGGTCCTTGTTCCCCCAACCCCTTGATTCCTTGTCACCTCGATCCTTGGCATGCAATATGAGTTCCTCATCTATATGGCCATACCCTAGCCTTCCCCTCAAACCCTAATTTATCCATAAAAGAGCTATTTTTTCTTATTGGCATAACTTGGGCATACATTATCAAATTTTGGCAAACAATATATCATCAAAAATCTAGTTCCATGTAATTTATAGTAGTGTAGGTCTCATTATCACATTTTTGTTGTAATAATTTATCAGCTGTTAAATTCATATCATCATTTTTTCCCTCTAAGCTCATAAATTTTTCTTGTATCCATTTTTTGTA
>VDFB02005125.1:0-77510 GCA_007258455.2 Sequoia sempervirens
CTCAACAAGAGAATAAAAAAGAGGCAGTGGTTTGCACTCCATATGATTTAAAGATAGCCAAGGAGTGGAAGATTAAAAATGATGTGTCAAGGGCATCTAAACCTACAAAAAAAGACTAGATAGGGGTGTGCTGAATTTTTTCTCCGTGTGGATGGTCTAAAGCTAATTTTGATGGTGTGGCTAAGGGAAACCTGAGGTTGGCTAGAAGTGGAGGTGTGATTAGGGATTATAATGGTAATTTTTTAGCGGCGGTGGCTATTCCCATTGGATCTCAAACTAATCATGTGGTTGAAGCTATTCGAGCCTTTTGTTTGATTAACTTGGCTATTAGTAGGAATATTAAATATATATGGCTTGAAGAGACTCTAAAAATATTATTGATTTCCTCCTAGGGAAGTCCCCTCCATCATGGTCTATCAAGAGTTGGATAGAAGATGATCAGTCCCTCTTAGCTAATTTTGACAAAGTTAAAATAACTCATGTGTTTAGGGAAGCCAACAGTGTGGCTAATTTCTTTTCTAACGAAGGGGTTAAACAATTAGAGTTGGTCATGTGGTAGAACCTCAGTGATCTTGGCACTGATGTCAAGACTTTAATTAATTATGATATCATGCATGGGAAAGAAGCAAGTTATTTCGATGATGATAGTGAGTAGGGCCAAGTACTTCAACACCATTAGATTTGATGGGGCCACTTTTAATTTCTTAATTGATAGTAAGAGGCGGCACATTTTGTGGGTTCTCTGGTTTTCCTGCGGTATTTCATTTCAGACTTTTTGCTCTGGTAGTGAGGTGCTTGTGACAATAGGAGGAGATAGGAAAAGGGTGGAGCCGAAAACCTACGAAATGCATAAGAGGAATCTGAAGGTCTAGGAAAAAATTGAATGTGGTGGGCTACTCCCGTTCATTGAGAAGCTTCATGGGCCTGATTTGAAGGCTACCAAGTACTTTGAGAAAAAATGGAAGAATGGGGAAATAAATATGTTTGGTAGGCAGGTCAAGGTGGACGAGAATCTCGTTGACGAGGTGACTGGCATGTCTACTAAGGGAATGAAATTCTTTCATGACAGAAGGCTCTCTGATGAAGTGGTTATCAAATTCCCCAAGAAAGAAAAATAAAGACCAAGCTGATAAAAGTCTCCAAAAGCTACTTTGAAGAGGATACGATTAAATCGCTATGGAGGAAGGTGCTCAGAATCATCATGGAATACATTACTTTGGACGGTACATTCACTAGGGTTTATGGATACCACTTCACCTTGCTCAACCATTTTTATCACAAGGTAAGGGTTTCTTTACCTTATTAGTTGTACCATTCCATGAACAATAGCCTAGAGGTTCATAAGAAGGATCCTCAAAAGTACCATGTTTCAAACTATGTCAACCTTTTCCAACCTATCCTGGCTTCGCCCTCAGATGATGAGGATACTGAGGATAGTGTTTCAAAGGATGGTAAGGAGCTTGACCCTATGTGGAATATTGAATGTTCCCTAACCCCAAATTATGGTAAGAAAACCTGGTAGGGTAATCCCTTGCCTAAGAATCCTAGTGTTGTCAAAAACCCCAGCTGCTCTATTCTAAAAACTAAAACCCCTAGCCGCTCTGGTTAGAATGTCAAGCCCACTCAAAAAGAGTTCCCTACTAATAAACTGGTCTCTTACTCTGAGGATTCCCAGGAGGACTTTTCAGACACCCCTAATGCAAGCCATAACTCTTTCTCATCCTTCACTGCTTCGAACAGAGATAATAGGCTGAATTTCCCCAGAGACCTAAAGCCTGAGGACCACTATTTTAAACCGGACCGTGAGTTTCTTGGGGATATCCTGGCTATTTCTAGGAATGGTGTCTTGGATTTCTTTAGAATAATGAAATGGGCCTTCCATGAAATTAAAGACCTTAATCTCATAAATAGCCTTCAACGGTAAGCTGTAGGATTTGGAAGGTAAAGTTAGCTCCCTTATTACCGCGGAGTGCATGAGGAAGGAGGATAGAATGAGAATGGAGGTCGAGGATAATGAAGGTAAATTCAAATTCCTGGAAGATGAAATAGGTAAAATGAAAAATATTATGAAAACTATTATGGAGCATAATCACAGAATGGTGAAACATAATGTCATCATTATTAGTGCAATATCTAAAAAACTAGAGAATTCACTTTAGGGTTCTCTGGTTGTGGACCTGGTTGCAGATAAGGACAAGAACAGTACTGAGGATGTAGGTATTTCTAAGCGAACGAGAGCCAGTATGAAGAGGAGGACTCCTCATATTCCCCAGATGGTTCAAGTCCTGAAGAAGGGCACTCAGGAAATGCATAATCTTGAAGCTAAGGCTGTTGAAGCTCTTAAGTTCTTAGGTTAGTTGGGGGTTTCTTGCTAGTTTTTTTGGTTGGATTTTTTTTGGTGGCCTTTGTTGGCCTTAGGTTGGTGGTTGTTGTGTTTCTTGGGCTTTATTTTGTTGCAACCTCTTTGTCTCTAGTGACTTTATTGCTTATTTCTATTTTTTGTAAACTCTGTGGTTTCAGGTCCTTGTAAAACCCATTTTTTCCTTTATCAAAAACAATTCTTCATACAATTTATATTTCTATCAATTGACTACAATAAAATTTTCTATTTGAAAAAATTCTTCTGATTTACTTTATTCTTAACTTATATTCATTCTTCAAGCACATTCTAATTTATTTACTTGATATTATTTATCATAATATAACTTTGCAATGTTTTTTTACATATTATTTGTTTTCTTCTTTAATGTTGTAAGTCATGTTACTTTTATTGGTCTTTTCTCTTTGAAAAGAATACAAACCTATTTTCTTTTTCATTTCTTCCTCTTGTAACAAATATTATTCACTCATTGAATAATATTTTCTCAATTTAGTAGAATTTTTTACTATGCCTAGTTTTACTTAAATGTATGCAAAATAGGCATGTATATAAACACCACACAAATTATTTGAAAAAATGCCACAAAAAATGTGATATCATTTATATAAAACTATGGTTTGCTGCACTCCATTACAACAATTCATCCAATTAAGAGGTGATGTAATTTATTGATTCACTAAACAAAAATAGATTTTTATTCTTAAAATTATTCTCTAGTTAGACTCATGGAGTGACCAATTTGAAAATCAATTTGAACATTTCAATCATTTAGATAAATTTTAATTCTAAAGAATAATTAAGATAGTGTTATGCAACCAATAATATAGAAGCAATAAATCTAGCTTATTAATTTTTCTAAGGTTCCATTCAAGTATAATTTTGAATTCAAGTTTACAAGAAAAATAAGTCTATAATAATATTCACAAATAATATCTCCATGTTGATAATTTAAGCAATGCCTTCAACACAATCTATTAATGGATATAGATAGAACTAAAAAATAGATATACTTGTAGGTTGGAAATATCCTCAAGATGGAACAAAATTAAATTTTAATTATACATTTTGGGGGAATCTTCGGGCTATAGATGTTGACTATTTTCTTCATAATTCTAATATTTTTAAATTCTAATTAGATGTTTGAGTAAACTTGGTTTAAAGATGAACAAAAATAATAGTAGGAAGATCTCATTGTTAGGTTAATTCTAGTATATAAGAAAGGATATAATGAATTAGTAATAGAAGGTAGTGTTTTTACAAATGTTGAGGCCACAATTGGGGTTTGTGTTCTTATGAAAAAGAAGCATTGAAGTGGTCCCAATTTTTTTATAAGATCATGCATATATGCATTGCTATTGGGGAAAAATATTAGAAAATTTCAAGCAAATGCAATTGGCAGCTATAAAGCCAAATTAATATTAAAAACTTTCAAGTAAATGCAATTGGCAGCTATAAAACCCAATTTTACAAAATGGGTTTGTTTAAAAGGCTTTAAAAACTTTCAAGCAAATGCAATTGGCAGTTGTAAATCCAAATTTGGTTGAAAACTGGGTTTGTTTAAAAGGCTTTAGAAATTGTCAAGCAAATGCAATTGGTAGCTGTAAATCCAATTTTTAAATAATGGGTATTGTTTTTAAAAGGTTTTAGAAACTTTCAAGCAAATGCAATTCATAGCTATGAGCCAAAATGGGAGCTTGAAATAGGGTATATTCATTATAAACAATAAATTTTGTTCTCATAATGTGCCTTCAAGTTTTAAATGAAAATTTTGTTTGGAATTTTCATTTCATTCAATTTGTCTTCATTTTACAAGAAAAATTTGATCTCATGGAATCCATTGGGGTTTACAAATTTATAAAAAAATGTAATTTTAAATCATTGTGATTTAGAGAGAAAGAATGCCAACCTGATTATGGATGTCCAAGTCAATATTTCAAGTTGAGATGGTGGACCCACTGCAAGCTTTTATTGTTCCCTGTCATTCACGTTCACCACGCATGAGCTCAGTCAAAATGTTTGTCATTTCTTCTGTTTGATAGTGATAGTGTTTGTTTAAAAAATTCCTTAATTCAAAGGGGTTCAATCAAAGAGGGGTTTGACCAAACCCCTTTAAATATTAATTTCCTGGTTGAGTTTATTCGGGTTCGACCGAACCATAGGCTTAGTCCAACATGTAAGTTCGACCAAACCCCTCTTCCTATTGAAATTTTTAAAAAGCTCATTTTCCTTCCTCTTCTCAATTGTAAACCACTATTGTGGCTTCACCCAGGCCTCTAGTAGTTGCATTACCCCCTTGCCAAGATTATTTTGCAAAAGTTTCCAAAATATGGTTCTCTCTCATCTTCTTTTTCTTCTCAGAGTCGTTTCAGGTATTTGGGTCCCAAAAATTTGGACTAAGGTCCAAATCCATTCCCAATCCCCAATTTTCCTTTCTTATTTTTTTCTTTCAAACCTTTTGGAACTTTGAGTCATGATCATACTTTCCGAAAAAGGTCCAAGTTCATCCACATTCCTCGACTTCTTTCTTTCCCTTCTTTTATCTGATCTTTTCCTTTCTAAAATTTAGGTCTCAAATGGACCTTTGGATCATCCAAAAGTCCATTTTTTCTTCAAATTCCCTACTTTCCCTATTCTTCTTTGGTCGTGTTAGACTTCCAAGACCCCATTGGACATTTGCACCTTTGGTCCAAATGTTCATATCCATTTTCTATTATTGATGCCTTTTCCTATTGAGACTTCAGGTTTCTTTTGGATATTTGGACCTTTTGTTCAAAAGACCAAATTTAATCAAGATCTTTGATCCTAACTCCCCTTTTCTTCTTTATTTCTCTTTGGGATTTCAAGACTTTTTTTGACTTTTGGACCTTTTATCTCAAAGTTCAAATCCATTTTCTTTTCCCAATCCCAACTTCTTCCTTCTTCAGAGATTTAGACTCCTTTTGTATTTTTATACTTTTGGTCCAAAATTCCAAGTCTTATTTTTTTCCCTACTTTCACCGTCCTTTGTCTCTTTGCATTTGATTGGTTTATGTAGGAAATATTTTATTAAAGAAAATTTAGGTGCAGATGTGTGGAAAGGGTGACATATGTTGTCTCCTCATTTGGCTCTGCATGCCCACAAGATTGATTTCACTATAAAACATTCAAGTGCAGAGGCATGGAAAGGTTGACACACGACAATATTTGGTAGGTTTCGCTCACCCATAAGCCTTTCAAAGAACTTCTAGTTTAACCTATGGAAGTGTGGGGAAGGTGACGCATGGCATATTTTTAATGGACTCCACAAGCCGATGGATTATTTATAGTGGGTCCCTTTTCTGGATGTTCAGGTGTGGAAAGGTCACCACATGACACCTTTTGGTTATTTCCATCAACTCACTAGTTCTTCATGAGGGGTTTAGTTTCAAGAACAAAAGCATAGAAATGTTAACAACTAGAAGTTTATGGTTCCACGATCCCACAAAATTTTTAAAGTGTGCCCAATTTCTAAATGTAGAATCATGGGAGGTCAACATGTGGCATGGATCCCATAGGTTTGTGAGTTCTTCATGGTGGGTCCCTCTTTAGGCCATGGAAGCATGGAAAGGTTGACACATGTCTTCTACTAATGTCACCTAACTTTTTTGGTGACTCTTCCCATCGATTGCACCAAAAATTATCACATGAAATTGTACCTTGTTGAACATGAGATCAACATTCTAATGACACAATGAAAATGACATCAAGGTCCAGGACCTTGCAAGATGAGGTCAATTATTTGGAGAAGGTCAACTTTCTCTTCTGATCCAAGTACATATGTGTTGGACCAACCCAACATGTATAGAAACCTACCATTAACTCTACTCTAATCAACTCATAGGGGAAAAGGGGGAGAGAAAATGCATACAAAGGGAAAAGGGAGTTGATACACCAAGATAGAAATGTTTCTTCCTACTTCAAACAACATAATGTATCAATGAAAGGGGAAAATAGAATTACACTATCCTTTGTTTTATTGAATTCCAAGAATAACATGAAGGTTAGGGCTTGTTCATATGCTAAATTTAAGGAATAACATGTTCATTGATCAAAAACTAAAAACTTAAGTAACATCGCATATACATGTGGAAGATAACAAAAGGACACTCAAAATTGAAGGTAATGAATAGTTACACAACATGTGAAAAGAAAGAAAAGGTAAATGCTTGATCTGAATTTAATTTGCACAACAAATAGGTGGTGTCATGTTCCATGAGAAGGTCTACAAAATCTTTTCAATTAGGTTCCAACTACCAGATCAAATCCTTGAAGCTACAAAGGCATTTTCTATGAATTTATTTTCATAATGCATTAATGGAAGAAGTAGTTAAACCATACTCAATTGTGTTATGCATAAAATTTTCTAGGGCATGGAGCATGCTAGGGCCATTTTTGGAGACTTGTAAATTGGAATTTGAGGAGCCGAACATCTATATCTAATCCAATTAGATTTTCCTTTGTCTGCTAACCCTAATTGAGTTAAGGTTTGATGCTAGATCATATTAGTTATTCCTAAACTATAAATGCAAGAATTGTATGAACAATTAAAAAGTTCTTCCCTAGGATTTCCCTATAGTTTATTTGGAAAACTCATGCACTTTGCATTTTTACAATTGTAAATTGGATTTTATACCTTTGTGATAATGAATTGCCCATATTTAACTCTTCTTTATTTACATATGTTGTGTAAATATTCATTACCTTCATGTTTGAGTGTCATTTTGTTATCTTCTACATGTATTTGTTGATCAATTAATTTTCTTCCTTTTTAACATCTGAACAAGCCTTAGCCTTCATGTTATTCTTGTAATTTAACAAAATAGACAATTGTGTAAGTCTATTGGCCCCTTTCATTTATACATTGTGTTATCTAAAGAAGTAATAAACATATCTATCTTAGTGTATAACCTCCCCTTTCCCTTGTTATGCATTCCTTCTCCCTCTTTTCCTTTGTGAATTGATTAGAGTAGGGTTCTAGTGGTAGGTTTCTATGTGTTGGGTTGGTCCAACAAATTTTCACTTGGATTAGAAGAGGAAGTTGGCCTTCTTTAAAGACTTGACCTCTTATTGTAATGTCTCACATCTTGAGGTCATTTCCATTGTATCATTGGAATGCTAAGCCCATGTTCAATAGGGTGTAATTTTATGTGACAACAAATACCACTCAAACTATGTATGCTATAAAATAGATCAAATAAGCCAATAGATAATATAAAATCCTATTTAAAAATAGTTATATTAATAGCAAAAAACATCTTCATATGAAAGTAACATAATCAACACCCAAAATTAAGGAATAATAGAACCCCAAATAACTACAAACCAAAAAAACCTATTGTATACAAAAAATTATGCAACATGTCAATTGTTCAACAAAAGTAAATTCACTAAATTTTAACCTTAAGTAAATAATCTATGTTCAAAACTCAGAGCACTAAAAATTTTCTTATAAATTCAAATACTACATGCACATTTGAAATAACACATATTCCAAACTTTCCATTTGCATTATAATTGAATATTATAATCCTTCCAAAACATTAAAATCTCAAGATAACATTTCTTGCATTACAACTTCCATAGGTATGGATATAAGAAAACATGCATAGCTCCTTGAGCTTCATTAGAACTAGTAACAAATGGTCCAGGAAATCCCCTACAAATCTCGACCGCCAACTAATGAGGAGAAGAATCACTCAAGTGCTTTTTCACCAACCATGAACTCAAATGCGGTCCTCCACAGATTTGCCACATATGGAAAGATGGCCCTACCCTTCGATGAAGAGATTGATTGGAAAAACCACATTAAAAATAGCCTTCCCAAGCTTAGTGTTGTGTCCTACAAACTAGAACCTAATCATATGGTAGCTACACCTACAATTATGAAAATCATGAACTAAAATGTCTATACTAGATCACAATGAACTGATAGTATAAACATCACGACTACTTACACTACTTTGGCGAAAGTTTCATATAAAAATCCATCTCTTTACCCACTACCTTAGCTCGATTTGTTTAACGACCATTCATGTACTATGCATAGGAAATTCCCTTCTTAGGTTGATCTTTAACCCCAGGAACAACCTATGATTATAACATTCCTACTAAGTAAACACATTACATAATCTATTTTCTTCTTTGGATAATCTAATTCCAAGGTAAACAATGAACTCTCTATAGTTTGAAATACACAAATAATTTTAAAATAAATACTTCATAAGCTATTCTAAGCTTCCTCTTTTCCCTAGCATATAATACTAATGAATGAAATCACTCCTTAATATGGAGTATGTATAAACACTCAAATAGGGATTCATAAGAATTAAGTAGATTGAGATTCTTTCAAACATAATATTTCCCTAACCTAGCAAATCAATTCATTTCAACACACAAGACAACATAAACGTTCAATCTTTTCAAAAATATACATATAGTATAAGAGGAAAAAACAACATGCTTGTAAAACACTAATTCCCAAATGAAAAAAACTAACGTCCAAGCTCAATCCACTCCAAGACTCCTTAGTAATTCTCTAAATTCACACATAGAAATTCTCACAATAACTCACTTAACTCTCCTCACAAACAACTCTCAAATAAAACAAGAATAACTCAAATTAAAAATAACAAAATGTAAGTGAATAATGTGTCCAAATGAAGTAATCTTCACCCCTATTTATATAAAAATATGAGAGTTAGCTGCCTACATTCAAGCTATGTAAAATGGCACTTCTTAGCTAAAAATTTTGACTCAGCAACTAATTTCAATTGGTGGTAGCATTTAAAATCAATACTCATCAAAATAGAGTAGCAGATTGTTTAAAATAGAGACATCAAGAATGCATTCCAAAAATGCAAGGTAAAAGATCAATAGGTCGACTCATAAAATGCCAGCTTTTAATTGACTTGTCCTACATTTTATTTTTTCTTCCATTGTTGGATAGTGGTTAATAATTTAGACTTCTATTTGCAATGCAATTTTCATATTTTGGTGCCACCTAAATCCTTCCATCATGTTTTTGGTGTTTGTTGTGCTATGACCAAGTCAACGTTTAAATGCTCTTTCAAATATCTCTTATTAGTTTTGACTCAGTATCTTATACATTGTGTTGTATTTTGCAAGTTTTTTGATGCATAAAGAATAACTATAGCATTGCTCTTAAAGCACACATTATTTTTGCATTATCATTTTTGTGTATTGCACACTACATTTCATATAGTATGCACTTTATTTAAACATATTGCTTATCAATAATATATATATATATATATATATATATTCATTAACTCATATAATTTAATAAATATATATCATTCGATATTTTGAATGCATATATCCATGTTATCATTTTAATAAATAAAGTCATATGTATATACCTATATACATATACATATACATGTCCCATTATCCATTCGATACTCTCATGCCCATGAGAAATCCATCCATGAGCATGCGTAGGTGAGTCTACCTATGTATACTCATGTATGTGTTAAATCATGTGTATGGGTATATTGTTGACATGTACATGTATACATATATATGTATGTATGTATATATGTATGTGTGTGTGTGTGTGTATATATATATATATTTCATGTATATATATGTTATCGATTGAATAAAGAACATATAAGAAAGAACACACATGTACAAAGGAGACTCATCAATCATCACAAACAAGATCATCATATCAGATTCCTACACCTTTTCAAATTTAATCACAAACAAAACCAAGGGATGACTTACCAATTTCCCGAAATATGACTCAACTGAACCAATCTATATGTGTCTACATGTGTGTGTGAAAAAGCTTAGTTAGGCTTAATTAAGGGTTACCTGACCAATCACTTCTCCGAGTGATACTTCCCCTCCCTTCCGAAGGCTTGATCCCTGTATCTACATTCAACTTAGAACATTGCATTAGTAGTTAGTTGTTCATCAAAACAATCATTTGTACATATATTCATTTCATATTAATCAAAATACCAAATTAAATCAACATTCATTCTACTTTTCATTTTAACATAACATCAAATCAATTTTAACTTCCATTCATCATTTTCCAAATAGTATATATAAACAAAGTTCAAACACATTTTTTTCAATCGGAAATAAAAGCACATTCACTTATTCCTATTATTTTAACCAATCATAGTAAATAGTAAATAGGTTAATGCACAATGGGGTGCAACATATCCCCCCCTTGTGAATCATCATCCCCGATGATTTTATATAGCTAACATAATATAAAAACAAAAAAAACATATTATTTTTCAAGCATTTATAAAAGCATGTAACACATGTGGAAACTTCTGCTTAATTTCAACATAATCCTCCCAAGTGGAAAAATCTTTTGCATACTAGTCCAATTAGGCTTTGTACTATAGAACCTTCATGTTATGCAAGTGAAGCTTACATTTTCCGAGCACCTTAAGAGGCTCAATTGTTACCACTCTAGGGTGCTATACTTGTAAAGCATTCCAATTAATTACATGATTATCACCTCGTATATACTTCTTTAGGTACGAGATGTGAAAGGTGTTATGCATTCAAGCAAGAGCTAGTGGCAACACTATTTGGTCAGCAACAGGATTTACTTGCTCGAGAATCTCAAATGGTCCTACGTAGCGCAGAGCTTGTTTGGATGACTTTCCAAACTTAATGGAACTCTTTTGAGGCTTAACCCTTAACAACACCTTCTCTCCTACTACAAAGTTTCTAAGTACCCTCTTAGAATTTGCATAGCTCTTCTACCTTTCATTACATTCTACTAGCCTTTGCTTAATAATCTTGACTTGCTCCTCCATTTTGGACAACATATTGGAACCAAGACTTACCCCATCCTCAAGCTTATCCCAGCTTATAGGGGTTCGACATTTCTGACCATATAATGATTTGAAAGGAACCTTCTTAATTGTTGAATGAGAGGAATTTTTATATGAAAAATCCACCAAAGGAAAGTAATCTTCCCACTTGTATTGTCGATCCATATAATACATTCTTAGTAGGTCTTCTAGTAATTGGTTTACTCTTTCCATTTGAGAAAAAAAAATGAGTTGGGTGGAGACATGAAAGTCCAATGTCAAAATTGTAGATAACTTTTGTGAACAACTTTTAGAAAATATCGCATGCTTACCTATAAACCGAGGTTCACTAATGTATGCTTCAATACTCCTTAGTAACTCTTCAAGAAGCAGTAAAGTGAATGCATGTTGACCAACATCAACTTATCACCATAGCCAAAATTTTATGAGGCATGTTATTACATAATGTCATACCAAAAAATTGGACTTACCTATGCATAGTTGTTAAATTGCAACCATACCTTCCATTGGGTTTACACTCGTGAAAGACAGTTGCCAATGAGGACTCCTTTCCCTAGATTGGAATGCTAAAGTGAACAAAAAAAAACCAAGAAATAAATCATAAATTTTATGACATGGTAGAAGCCACTTAATGAAAAAATAAATCTGCAATACCATTCCTATTACAATATAGAAATTGAAATGGGTTTTCTCATAATCACCCATATTAGATGTCGTATCCTCTGCCCCATCCATAGAAACTACACTTGAAGTCTTACATTGCATATTTACATTCATATTAAAGCAATATTTCATGGACAAGGGAAAGGAGTAACAGAGAGGAGTTTGGTGATATGACTATTGTGCAACACGCTTCATACGGTGGGTTGCACGTCAAGGACGATCCCTACTTGCACTAAACCATGGACACATGTGAGGGGTGTTAGTTGTAACTACATTGGGATCATGAATGAATTCAAATGGAAATGCATTGGATTGCTCTAGATCTTGTAGAAACCTCTCGATGCACTATGCATATGATTGTACTTTTTCTAGACACTGGGGAAGTGTACACATCATTTTCTTAAAGATTTCATTTGTGTTATTCCAAATATGTGTTTTCTACAAATGTTCATCATATACATGAGTGACAGAAGGAGCTTTTGTAGGGGTGAGAAGATGAGGATTCTTTTCTTCGACACCCCTTATGACAATGTCTTGTTCAAATTTGTCTCTCTATCAATTAGTTAACCTCCCTCGTCTAAATGACCACACACAAGAAACTTGTATTAGGTAGTAGAAAATGTAAAACATAATTGTCTCCCATAAAGTAGCACACTTCGAATTGAAATTCACTTACCATGGACCACCCCTTCAACGGCAGATGATCTTTTAATCAATTTAGTAACCTTTTGCAAGTGTTCCCCTACAAACTCCAAGGGCACTCACAAACAAAAGGGTGCTCGCCAAATTTTTGAACGAGGTAACTAGTGGTTGGACCTACTTTGACTTTCCACTCAGGGCCATCCAATATGTGTTTCATCTAGAACATAATCATCATCTAGAATTGCCTTGGCCCACTCCAAATTAGATTTAAGATTTAAAAATTTATAGTTTTTCAAAAAACCATAATGCTACAACTTTTCGTTTTACCTAAAGAATGGTTTCATTTTATACACAAGTGTGTAATACAAATAGTCCATTTTCCTTGTGCATTTTTTTTTATGATCACAAAAGTACCAAGTTTTGAGCGTGCAATGGTATGACTCAATGGCTGCATTTGTATTATGGTTGGCATGTGGGAATAGTCTACAATTTTTCACCCACATGGCTGTGAAAAAAAGGTAATAGTCAAGTAAACCACAACATATTAGAGGTAAAATCAAAGAATGTGAATGGTGTGAAATGAATGAGGTGACATAAATTTTCAACTCACCAATTCCCCCATCTCCTTCACACCAAGTCTTCTTGAAGTACTCTAAAAATTTTGGCTAATCATTAAACTCCTCAAAGAAAGAGTTTAATAGCCGAGTGATGTTGTCTTCGCTATAACCGATCACCATCATGATCATGCCAAGTCTGTGGAAGATTTCCATTTCCCTTTCCTTGGATGTGTACTTATATATGTTCTTCAACCAAGCCCTTTTAACATGCCAAATGCATAGAAGCACATGGCATCGAAAGACAACCCTAATAGACAATACAAACGATATTGTTTAGCGCTCATCTACATGACAAAGTGGCATAGAAAATAAATAGCAAATGAGAAAGGTAAGAAAATGAACAAAGAGATGCACATACTGTATGGCCTGAATTTTTGCAGTCGCATCATCGGTCAAAAATGCATTGATTCTCCAGTCAAGTCTGGCTCTTCTTCCACGAGCATGCAATTCATGTAGCCATGCAAAAATGTCCTCAATCTTGTTTCATGTAGAGACTACCCATGCAACGGGAACACCACTTTATTGCTCATCAAAAATGATCAAAGTACACAATTGAAACTATAGAAATAACAAGTCAGCGTGAGCATTTTTAGGTTTATAGCTAGTAAGATCATTGAAAAGATGAAGAACTATTTGTTAATGTTTGTAATGCCTCACCCCATATTTGTTAGTGGAAAACATGGAATCCATCGAGATGACTAAATTGTGTGAGTGGTGAACCATTGTACCCAGTATACATGGATTTTGAACCTTGATAATGAAAGGTGTATCATTCCCATGGGGCCATTGAAAGTAGAAGTTGTCAAAGTCCTCTCCATTCCACATTATGATACTTTTTGAATCGAATCTATGTTTATGTGCGTGAATAGAACGCACTTTTCACCAAACATTCATTAAATCCTTTCCTGTAAGGAATTGATCTCTTTTTAACATCATGCCACAAAAGATAGGATCACTGACGTGTCTATCCATTATTGCATTAACACTCACATCCATGAGCAAAAGTTTGTCAATATAGCCTCTGGATTCTATGGATAGATTAGTGGCAAACATGGAATACCTATCTTCACTTGTGTCACCAATGCCATGGAAAAATTTACCATTTTTATCTATGTGGAACATTTCTTTGTAGAGAAAATAGGCAACATCAAGTCTATCATGCATAACCTTTATAATGAAGTGGCATTGACAACCTCGCATTTGTGTAAACCTTTTCTTTTTTTCTTCTATAGTGGAGGCCAGTTTTTGTGGTCTTCAGGACCATATTGACACCAATAGTTGTAAAGAAAGCATCATCTCATCATCTTGAAGCAAGAGAGAGTAAAATGCCATTGGACCATACACATGAGTGTTGAAACTTACAAACCTATGCCACAATTTTTTTCCATAATTTCTATCGTCGACGGGATGCGTGATGGTAATGTATTCTCTTTTTTTCTTGGACAAAAATGTAGTTTCAAAACCTTCAACCAACATTTCACCATGAATGAAATCATCAAGTCTGGTATGAGGAATTTCCACGACAAGGTCAAGGACCCCATCCTCTTTGATGCAAATAGAAATCCAATGCAAATCGGAAGAGGAAAAAGGAGACCCTCCACCTCATACATCTTGCACCTCCAAATCGTCTTCCTTATTCCATTTCACAGCTCTCCCCATTCTTGGAAAGGATAGAATTGGATGAACATTTAAAATTAGAGTGGATTATGTCAAGAAAAAGAAAGAAATTATTCATTGAACGTAAATAAAATGTGCTTGCATTGTTGCCACCAACATGAAACCAATAGGAGGTTTCTGACTTCAATTGAAGGAAAATATAAGGTGATAGATTGAATTAAGATACGCATAAAATATAAAACAAATGCAGATTGGAAATTAGACTGTCTATCTCAATGTACAAGTGGACATAGAAATCATACGTGGAAATTCAAGGATGAGTCCATTTTAGTGTGCCACACAAACTTGTTTTACCTGAAGAGGAATTTTATGAAAACCAACCATCATTTTCAAGTAAACTTGCTTTGTTTGAGCAAGAACATGATGAGTGGTTCAACTTGCAACTAAATATATGTGGCATAGGAGTGTAATGTGCATAACATTATGTAATTACTTCTACAATTGCAACAACATATGTATTATTTTGGGAAGATACATTGGTTGTGGTGTGTATGTATGTGTTAATGGAGAGGAAAGGTTAGAGGGAAGAAAAAACCTTTTATGACAACCTTTTATGTAAAAAAAATGTGCATCCACTATTGCAAGCAATGTCAAAATGATAACACATTTGTTGCATCTTTTGAAAAATTAATAAATCAGTAATGAGAATGAGTAAAGGCATAAAGGTGTAAAATGTCCTATCAACCATGATGTAAACCAATGCAGGTTGGAAAACACAACGTGTAGTTCAACCTCCAAGCGGACATAAAGACCGCAAGGAAATTCACAATCCCACATGCAAATATAACTAACATTTTAGAGTATATGGGGTGTACAAAACTCTTTTACCTGAGGAGGTATGTTGTGATATTCAGTGTTCCATTTCGAGTGATTTAATATGAGCAGCAAAAGCACATCTAGCAATTCATGAAATAAACAAGTGAAAATTGAACCACACGATGAGTGGTTCAACCTACAACTTTGTATGTGGCGTGGGAGTGTAACGCGCATAACAATATGTAATTACTTCTGCAATTGCAACAACAGATGTATTATTTTGGGAAGATATGTTGGTTGTGGTGCATGTGTATGTGTTAAAGGAGAGAAAAGGTTAGAGGGAAACCATAACCTTTGATGACAACCTTGTACGTAAAATAGGTGTATCCATTACTACCAGCTATGACCAATGACATAGTATAGGTTAAATACACCCGATCCATATGAATTTGAGGCATATTTAACCCACTAAGCATCAATCCCAATAAGATCATTCACTATAAACAAAGACGAAGAAGCCATTAAAACTAACATTCTAAATCATGAAAGCTTGACAAACCTCTAATCTAAGACATTGAAAATTATCATATTGAGGGAGTGGTGTCGTATTCGTGTGGAATGGCGACCCTTTCCCAATCCCTTGTAGAATGAGCTTGTTTCGATCGATTCTATTGAAGAGAATCGATGAAACCAATGAAAGATGTGTGATGAAAAATTATTTAAAGCTAAATGAACATGTTGTGTAAGCTATTTTAACATGATGTATGCTAAGATGATTGATTTGGGTATATGCAAATCTACTCTAAATGAAGTTTAAGCTAAAAAATATTTAAACCCTATTTACACAATACTAAGTGGATGCATTTATGTTATCATGGAAGCTAATCTAATATGGTGCAATTAAAATAAACTAAAATTATGCTAAATGTGAGTGAAAACTTAAGAGTGATTTTAACAGAATAAGTTTGATGTTAAAAAATGGATCCATTTGTCTCCAAATAGTGACCTATTTATAGGAAAGCAAATGAAAAATAAAGGGAAAATATTGAAAAAGATAATCAATGGTCAAAAAGGAAAGAAGATGGAGGCATGGATCATCGATTCCCATCAAGGGTTGAGGATTCAAGATGATATTTAATCAAGGGCTCACATTCATCCAAACAAACACACTTTCAAAACTTGCACAAGAAGTCTTGTAAGTTAACTTGCACATGAAGTCTTGTGAGTTTGTTATAAGGAAGAATATTCCTTTTTTTTCAAATGAGTGAAGAAAGATAATATTCTTTGGAATATTCTCATGGGTGAGGGAAATAGATATTTAACAAATTAAAACAAAGTTTTAATGTGTAAAAGGGGAAGGAATATTACATTTTGGAAAAGTGTGCAAAGGAGGAATATTCCCTTGCAAGTGGGGGGAATTAGATTTATTAGTAATTTGATAATTAAATAAAGTTTCAATTATGTAAATTAGGGGAATTAGGATATTCTTTAAATAATTTATTTATTTAATGGAAAGGGGAAGTGATATGATATTTAATTAAATATCTTAGGGTTATTTAATTAAATAATTTGATTTATTCAATTTAATAGGATGAAATGTTAGCATGAAAGGGGATGAATTAACCTAACTAGGTCAATTACATTAATAGATGAAAATGAGGCAATTAATTAAATAACTAGGCTAATTTAATCAATTAAGCAAAAAGAGGATGGGTTTTAAGACAAGATGATGTTAGTTAGCCAATGTGATCCATCGAGACATTTTTAAGTGTCTACATTTTGCCCCTCTTTGAAGCAATGTACTCATTACATTGGTTCAAAGACTGATGATGATTTAGATGCTAGTTTTGATGTTGATGATGATGCAAAAACGGATATCGATGATCTCTTTGAGATTTTGATAGCCAAGCTAAAGTTGATTGATCTGATTGGTTGATGATGTTAGTTAGCCAATGTGATCCATCAAGACATTTTTAAGTGTACACCAGCAACACCAAAATGATAACATGTTTGTTGCATCTGTTGACAAAAAAATGAATCAGTAATGGAGAGAATGAGGAAAGGAAGAAAGGTGTAAAATATCCTATCAACCATGATGTAAGATAATGTAGTTTGGAAAATACAACATGTAGTTGAACCTCCAAGTAGACATAAATTTCGTAAGTAAATTTGTAACCCCGCATGTAAATATAACTACGATTTTAGAGTATATGGGGTGTACAAACCTCTTCTACCTGAGGAGGCATGTTGTGATATTCAGGCTTCCATTTGGGGTGACTTAACATTAGCAACAAAATCATATCTAGCAATTTATGAAATAAACAAGTGAAGGTTGAACCACACAATGAGTGGTTCAACCTACAAATTTGTATGTGGCATGCGAGTGTAACATGCATAACAGTATGTAATTACTTCTATAGTTGCAACAATAGATGTATAATTTTTGGAAGATACATTGGTTGTGGTATGTGTGTATAAGTTAATGGAGAGGAAAGGTTAGAGGGCAACAAAAACCTTTGATGACAACCTTGTATGTAAAAAAATGTGCATTGTTGCTAGCAATGCCAAAATAATAACAAGTTTGTGGCATCTATTGATAAAAAAATGAATCAGTAATGGAGAGAATGAGGAAAGGCAGAAAGGTGTAAAATTTCCTCTCAACCATGATGTAAGCCAATGCAAGTTGGAAAACACAACATGTAGTTGAACCTCCAAGTGGACATAAAGACTGCAAGTAAATTCACAACCCCGCATATAAATATAACTAATATTTCAGAGTATATAGGGTGTACAAACCTCTTTTACCTGAGGAGGCATGTTGTGATATTCAGCCTTCTATTTGGGATGACTTAATATGAGGAGAAAAAGAAAATCTAGTAGTTCATGATATAAACAAGTGGAAGTTGAAGCACACAATGAGTAGTTCAACTTGTAACTTTGTATGTGGTGTAGGACTATAACATGCATAATAGTATGTAATTACTTCTACAATTGCAACAACAGATGTATTATTTTGGGAAGATACATTGGTTGTGGTGCGTGTGTATGTGTTAAAGGAGAGGAAAGGTTAGAGGGCAACCAAAAGCTTTGATGAAAACCTTGTATGTAAAAAAGAGTGCATCCATTGCTGCTAATAATTCCAAAATGATAACATTTTTGTTGTATTTGTTGACAAAAAAATGACTCAGTAATGGAGAGAACAAGGAAAATTAGAAAAGTGTAAAATTTCCTATCAACCATCATGTAATCCAATGCAAGTTGGAAAACATGGTGTGTAGTTGAACTTCCAAGCGGTTGATTCCACAATACTGGTTTACAATTTTTGGCCAAACTGGACACTGAACTAATTTTTTCTAACTAAATCTTCACTTTCGGGCACCTATAGGGCTAAACCATGAGGAATTTGAACATGATGCAAACTAGTGATTTGTGAAATTTTGTTTGTAGATTCTAAATATATTTTTTTCAATTTTTTTGGAATCAGATTGCACTTTATTTTCTATCTCCTTCGAAAACTATTTTTTTTCAGTAAACACCATTTTTAAGGAGTGACGCTCACTGTATAACATATAACTTTTTTTCCATGAAGGATAAAATTATAATTTTTTCAAATTTAGATTTGTAACTTTTTTCCATGAAGGATAAAATTATTGGTTTCATAGTGTTTTATTGAATATTTTTCCTTAATCAAGTTTTGAAGTCAAGCCAATTACAATTTAGACATAAAGCCGGACATATAACACAACTTTTTTGTATGTACATCAAAATTCTTTTTTGGATCAAGGACTTCAATATCTGGTGCACTCATATTTTCAATTATTATTTTTTATAATATTCTATTTTTCCACATGTGCAAAATAGAGAGCTTGATTTTGGTGAAAAACCTACATTCACAAGAAATAAAAATAAATATAATAATAAAATTAAATTTATTTAAAATTATACTTTTTGGGAAGATTATACTAAGGACTACATACTTTAAAAAAAAAATTAAATGAATTCATTTGATCCCCCAAAAGGTAAATCAAAAGTGGTTTTTTATCAGCATTTTGATAGGTGTAAAGGAGACTCCGTTATAGGCATGGTTTAAAACTAGCAGGGTTCTATCCAAAGGGGTTTGATCTAAGGTAGTTTGATCAAACCCTCATCAATTGGAATGCTTTAAATGGAACTTTTAAAGGCTTAAATCATTATATTTTCTAAAAATATGTGATTTCAGTAAAAATTAGAATCTCCCGGAAATTGTAAACCAATTTTGTGGGATCACCCAAGCAGACATAAAGACCGCAAGTAAATTCACAACCCCGCATGTAAGTATAACTAAGATTTTAGAGTATGTGGGGTGTACAAACCTCTTTTACTTGAGCACACATGTTGTGATATTTAGCCTTCCATTTGGGGTGACTTAACATGTGTAGCAAAAGCACATCTAGCAATTTGTGAAATAAACAAGTGAAGGTTCAACCACATGATGAGTGGTTCAACTTGCAACTTTGTATGTGACGTAAGAGTGTAAGGTGTGTAACACTATGAAATTACTTCTACAGTTGCAACAAAAAATGTATTATTTTGGGAAGATATGTTGGTTGTGGTGCATGTGTATGTGTTAATGGAGAGGAAAGGTTAGATGGCAACCAAAACCTTTTATGACAACCTTGTATGTAAATAAATGTGCATCCATTGTTGCTAGCTCAATGCCAAAAGAATAACACATTTTTTGCATCTGTTGAAAAAATAATGAATCAGTAATGGAATGAATCAAAAAAGGCATGAATGTGTAAATTTTCCTATCAACCATGATGTCATCCAATGTAGGTTGGAAAACACAGTGTCTAGTTGAACCTCTAAGTGAACATAAAGAGTGCAAGTAAAATCACAACCTTGCATGAAAAAACTCTAACACCTCATAGTATATGGGGTGTACAAACCTATTTTACCTGAGTAGGCATATTTTGATATCAAACCTTCTATTTGGGGTGACTTAACATGACCAACAAAAGTGTATATGACAATTCATGGACTAAAAAAGTGTAGGTTGAACAACACGATGAGAAGTTCAACTCGCAATTTTATATGTAGCCTATAAGTGTAATGTGAATAATAATATGTAATTACTTCTATGGATGCTAGCAATGTCAAAAGAAAAAAACACATTATTTGCATCTTCTGATAAAAAAATGAATCGGTAAAGGAATGAATGAATATGGAATGAATGTAGGCTAAAACATGTTTTTTTTGTGCATTTATTTGTGGAAAATATGAAGAATTTGAAAAGCAATTTTAATTGTAAACCAAAATTGCAATAAATTATGAAGCACACTTGCATTGAAAACCATAGTGAATGAGATAAATATTGTGTTGACTTAAGAGATTCTTTATGCTCTTGATAAATTGACAAGTAAGCATGTGTAGTATGTGCAACTTAGGCGAAGAGAAAATGAAAATCTAGAGGTAGCAGGTTCTATAATTTATGAAATCGAAAAGGAGTCTACTCTAAAAAAACTTGAAAACAAGGAGATCAAACTTAATGAGATAGATATTGTTTTAACTGAAGAGATTCTTCCCACTCTTGAGAAGTTGAGGAAGGAGCATGTGCAGTATGTGCAATGGGAAAATCACAATGCAGAATTGGATAAACTTGAGAGATTTTGTATTGCATATAAGTTTGTCTAAGCAGAGAAAGTGAAAGATGATGCTATAATTGGATTTGAACTAGTGAATTCAAACATTTGTGAACATAAAACTAAACATGACCATCAAAATTACATCAAGCACAAAAGCAAAAATTTCAACCTTCAACTTACAACAAGCACAAATGTATAAAATACAACCCACAGTGTTTTCCAACCTGCCTATAGTTTATTGATTTGAGGAAGTTGAAACACAATTTTTAGTCTACATGAGACTTGTTATATATTTTGAAGATGTTCCTTTCATTACACTCATATTGTGTAAACAACAAAAGGTTTTCATTACAATCATATTGTTTGTATAATCGAAGGTTGGAAAACACAAGGTGTTAAGAAACATGCAACCCACATAGTGTTGTAAAACCCTCTATATATAAGAACCCAATGTGTAGGTCACCCCTTAGATAAATATAGTTGGTTTTAGTTATCTCTCAGCTGCAACTCCTCCCCAAATTTTCCACCCTTCAGCTTTGTACAAGCTCAACAAACCAACTCACAATCTACTGTGTTTTCCTACCTACCCATATTTTAATGATAAGAGGAAATCCAAATGCAAATCATATTTGTTAAAATTTCAAGGTTTATTTTCTTACATTGGTACTGTAAGGTTTTGATTATACTCATTTTTTCTATTTATAATTCAAGGTTGGAAAACACTAGGTGAACATAATGAACCTGATATCTTCTTAATGCTTCAAGAGGTAGCAGGTACTAGAATGTATGAAATGAATAAGGAAACATCCATAAAAACACTTAAAAAGAAGCAAACCAAAGTGTATGAGATATATAATGTATTGACTAAAGAGATTCTTCCTTCTCTTGAGAAGTTGAGGAAGGAGCATTTGAAGTATACGCAATGGGAAAATGACAATGCAAAATTGGAGGCAACAGGTACTAGAATGTATGAAATGACAAAGGAATTTGCTATAGAAATACTTGAAAAGAAGCAAACCAAAGCACGAATGAGATAGATAATGTATTGATTGAAGAGACTTGGTGTTGTTGAGAAGTTGAGGAAGGTGTGTGTGCAGTATTCTCAATGGGCATATGGTAATGCAGAACTCAAGCAATAGGTAGCAAAAACTATGTAATGAAAAAGGAATCTACTCTAAAAACACTTGAAAATAAGTAGACCAAAGTGAATAAGATAGTTAATGTATCGACTAAAAAGATTGTTCTTGCACTTAACAACTTGATGAAGGAGCATTGTGTAGTATGTGCAATGGGCAAATGCCAATGCAAAAGTGGATAAAGTCCATAACTTTTGTATTCCATATGAATTTATGCAATAAAAGAAAGTGAGAGATGATGTTATAAGTGGAGTTGAACAAATGAAGTCAATGATTCTTCAACTTAATAATTTCATGGAACAAATACAATTCAAAATAGATGATAATGAAAAGAAAAAAATAGATCTTCAAGTAGAAAAAGAGAATCTATTAGTTGGAGACATGAAAGCCCTATGTGAAAAGATCGACAAGTTTTTTAAATAACATATCAAATAGAAAACATCTGCATTCTCTAATCAAAAAGACACTCTCAAAGCTGAGCAAAGAGTGGTTGTAAAGATACACAAAAGTATTGAATACATTCAAAACTCTATCGAAAAAATGGATGGTGCTTTCCTAAGGGCTGATGAGGGAGAAGTTGCTCCAAAGCTTAAAATTAAATATATGAAATATAAGGTAGAAGCTCATGAAATGGAATACCAGGGGAGTGATAATAGGTAACAGTAGTGGGGATGAGGAAAAATGTGTGATTGGTCAACATGTAGATGCAAAAGCAATAGTTGAAACTACTGAAACTAAAGTAAAACAACATAAAAACTACAATTAACCACTTGGAAAAGAAATCAAAAAATTAAAATAAAATTTTATCATCAAAATAAAAGGAGTTTAATTAATGGTGTTGACACACAACTGTGCATATAAAAGACACGAAGTTGAAAAAATAAACAAAAAAATGGAATGTGTGATTTTCAAGACATTCATACTATTTTGTAACATTCCATATTGCAAAACCATAGGTGTTAAGAAGCAAGCAACCCACCATGAGAAAACCCTTTACATTTAAACAAAGAGATTCAAATAATTGAAAACCACCATTGTTTTTTCCAAATTACAATTATTTTGTGCACTTTTTTTTTTCAATCATGCGAAATTTAAACACAATAATGGAATGTGTGATTTTCAAGACATTCATACTGTTTTGTAAAATTCCATGTTGCAAAACCATAGGTGTTAAGAAGCAAGAAACCCACCATGAGACAACCCTTTACATTTAAACAAGGAGATTCAAATAACTGAAAACCACCATTGTGTTTTTCAAATTACAATTATTTTGTGCACTTTATTTTTTAATCATGTGAAATTTAAACACAATAATGGAATGTGTGATTTTCAAGATATTCACATTGTTTTGTAACATTCCATGTTGTAAAATCGTAGGTGTTAAGAAGCAAGCAACCCACCGTGAGACAACCCTTTACATTTAAACAAGGAGATTCAAATAACTGAAAACCCACATTGTGTTTTCCAAATTACAATTATTTTGTACACTTTTTTTAATCATGCAAAATTTAAACACAACAATGGAAGGTGCAATTTTCAAGACATTCATACTATTTTGTAAAATTCCATGTTGCAAAACCATACGTGTTAAGAAGCAAGCAACCAACTGTAACACAACCCCTTACATTTAAACAAGGAGATTCAAAAAACTAAAAACACACATTGTGTTTTCCAAATTACAACTATTTTAAAAGTTTTTGGAAAGCTTGGGAATACTCTAAAGATAAAATCATTAAAAAATGTAAAATTTATATTGAGATAAATAAGATCTTCTTGGATAGATCCATTTGGTGGAATGTATTCCACAATTAGAAGCATCTGGATTTGTTACAGGGATGCTCTGCTAAATCATGGAACCAAAAAGGTTTGTCTCACTTTGATCAAATCTTGATAAAGGATAGGCTGAAGTGTTGGGATACCCTAAGAGATGAGTTTGACTTGCCTCAAACGCAGAAAAGAACCTTTGATACCATTAATAAAACATGGTTATCCCCCAGGTCAATATGAATGGTAGGAATAATAATGTGCTTGATCTTAACTGGATGTAAAATAACAGCATTACAGATCTAAAAGCTAAGGAGATTTATGGGCTTCTAGATAATAACCCTATTTTGATAGAAGGCTTGAACCAGAAATGGAAGTTAAGCTTAAATGATCAATAAATATTGGAACCTTATATTCAGCCATAATTGTAACAACACCTTGGAACCCAAGAAGTCTACTTTTAGATAGTTGTTGATGCGAAAAATTTCAAATGTGGATTCCAACAAGTATCTAATTGTCTGTAATATCTGTAAGAAAGTTGATTTTGTAATGCATATTTTCTTTGAATGTTTTTTTGCTAAAGAAATTTGGAATATTTTTAAAATTGACATGTTAAAAGGTGGGAAAACAAAAGAGGATAAAAGGTTAGAAATTTTAATGGGGAAATGTAATGGTTTTGGAAAATATAACAATTTACTTTGATTAATTCTATCAACTGAAATTTTGTGGTTTATTTGGAATGCAAGGAATAAGGAAATCTACTAGGGCTATAGAAGAGATCTTACTAAGTTTTATAGAAAACTCACCCTAAAATCCGTCTATGTGTAGGTTTCCATCAGCTTCCAAGCAACAAAGGAGAAATTCCAAAATCTGAAGGTGGAAGACAAATCTAAAAGCAATAATCATAAATTGGTGTTTGCAAAGCAGTGGTTGGATCATAGAGATGGCCACAATACTGAGAGAAGTATCTACTTGAATAACAGAGACTTAAATCACAGAAGAAGATAAAAAAAAAAAAAAGGAATACTAATGGTTGTAGAAAGTTTATGTAATGCTATATTCATACATTTATAGTGCTGCTCTAGTGATGCAATTTCATATTTTGTAAAAATGCCAGCTGTCTGATTATGGGCTAAAGCAGTGACCCCAAAACAATGTATATTTTTCCCTTAATACTGTACTGTTTCCTTTTCAACTATATCAAATACAAAAATTACAACTATTTTGTGCACTCTTTTTTTCAATCATGCAAAATTTAAACACAACAATGGAAGGTGTGATTTCCAAGACCTTCATACTATTTTGTAAAATTCCATGTTTGCAAAACTATACGTGTTAAGAAGCAAGCAACCCACTATGATACAACCCCTTACATTTAAACAAGGAGATTCAAATAACTCAAAACCCACATTGTGTTTTTCAGAATACAATTATTTTGTTTACTTTTTTTTTCAATCATGCAAAATTTAAACACAACAATAGAAGGTGTGGTTTTTAGGACATTCATACTGTTTTGTAACATTCCATGTTGCAAAACTATAAGTGTTAAGAAGCAAGAAACCAACTATCAGACAACCCCTTACATTTAAACAAGGAGATTCAAATAACTGAAAACCCACATTGTCTTTTCCAAATTACAATTACTTTGTGCACTTTTTTTTCAATCATGCGAAATTTAAACACAACAATGAAATGTGTGATTCTCAAGACATTCATGTACTATTTTGTAACATTCCATGTTGCAAAACTATAGGTGTTAAGAAGCAAGCAACCCACCGTGAGACAACCCTTTACATTTGGGTGATCCCATAATAGTGGTTTACAATTTTTGGGAAATCCTATTTTTTGTTGAAATCACATAATTTTAGAAAATATAATGATTTAAGCCTTGAAAAGTTCCATTTAAAGGATTCCTATTTAAGAGGTTTTGATCAAACCACCTTAGATCAAACCCCCTTGGATAGAACCATGCTATTTTTAAACCATACCTATAACAGAGTCTCCTTTGCACTTATCAAAATGTTGATAAAGAACCACTTTTGATATGCCTTTTGGGGGATCAAATGAATTCATTTAAAATTATTTTTTGTAAGTATGTAGTTCTTATTATAAGTTTCCCAAAAAGTATAATTTTAAATAAATTTAGTTTTATTATTATATTTATTTTTTATTTCTTGTGAATGTAGATTTTTCACTGAAAATCAAGCTCTTTGTTCTGCACATGTGGAAAAATAGCAGATTATCAAAAAAATTGAAAAATATCAGTGCACTAGATATTGAAGTCCTTGATCCAACAAAAAAAAATTGAATTTCGATACATATAAAAAAATTTATGTTGTATATAGTCCACCTATGTCTGAATCGTAATTGGGTTGACTTCGAAACTTGATTAAGGAAAAAAATTCAATATAACACTATGAAACCAAAAGAAAGTGCTAGATATCGTAGTTACAAATCTAAATTCAAAAAAAATAGAATTTTGTCCTTCATGGAAAATAATTTATGTTTTATATGGTGAGCATCACTCCTTAAAAATAGGGTTTAATGAAAAAAACTACTTTTCAAAGGAGATGAAAAAATAAGTGCAATCTGATTCCAAAAATTTTGAAAAAATATATATTTAGAATCTACAAACAAAATGTCACAAATCACTAGTTTGCATCATCTTCAAATTTCTCACGGTTTATCCGCTATAGGTTCCCGAAAGTGAAGATTTAGTTAGAAAAAATCAGTTCAGTGTCTAGTTTGGCCAAAAATTGTAAACCAGTATTTTGGGATCACCCATTTCAATCATGCGAAATTTAAACACAACAATGGAAGGTGTGATTTTCAAGACATTCATGTACTATTTTGTAAAACTCCATGTTGCAAAATCCTAGGTGTTAAGAAGCAAGCAACCCACTGTGAGACAGCCCTTTACATTTAAACAAGGAGATTTAAATAACTAAAAACCCACATTGTGTTTTCCAAAATACAATTATTTTGTGCCCCTTTTTTTTTCAATCATGCGAAAACACAACAATGGAAGGTGTGATTTTGAAGACATTCATATTGTTTTATAACATTGCATGTTGCAAAACTATACGTGTTAAGAAGCAAGCAACCTGTGCTGTGAGACAACCTTTACATTTAAAGAAAGATATTCATATAACTGAAAACCCACATTGTGTTTCCCAAATTACAAATATTTTATGCACCTTTTTTTCAATCACGAAAGATTTATATGCATTTTTTACTCAAATTAAAAGTCCTTATAAATTTTGAAGGGGTGTTTCAATGCATTCACACTATCTAAATTACAAAATATTTTCAAGACATTCATTATGTTTTGTAAAAATTCATGTTGGAAAACACTGGGTGTTAAGAAACAAGCAACCCATATAGTGTTGTAAAACCCTCTGCAACCCAATTGGTTAGCACCCCTCACCTCGATTTGGTCAGTTTTCTCCTCCAACTCCTCCACATGCACTTCAAACTTCAGTTTTCAACGTATAGACTGTAAAAAAGAACCTCAATTTGGTCAATTTTCTCCTCCAACTCCTCCACGTGCACTCCAACCTTTAGCTTTCAACGTGTAGAATGGAAACTTAGAGTGTTTTCACCCTTCTTTCTCCAAACCAAAAATGCACACATCAGTTATCCTCCAATTTTCTCATGCTACAAAAAAGCTCTAAAAATGAAACTTTAGTCGCAAGACAGGTGACCCAATTTTATCAGCCAGTAGGAAGTGGGAAAACTGACTTGAGACATCGTTAACTCCTACCTACTATTTCTTGGACATTTGGTCTCATCTACTGGTTTCATCACTTTTATCCCCCATCTGGTGGGCCCGCACTATGTCGTCTCATCATGTTATGTATGTTTCCATATATTTTTTGTTTTAGACTATAGGAATCGGTCGGGTTTCCATATATATTGTTATATATGCATTTTTGTATGTACATAGGTGTCTTTTTTCTACACTGTAGTCGCATCCATTTAATTAGCATTCATAAAAAAAATAATACTTTGGGTTTGCATTGAAAAGGTGGATAGGAGGAGCCATGTGTAGCTGAAAGGGGGAAGTTTAATCACCCAAAATGAAGGAAAAGACAACAGATCAAAGTCTGAAAAAAAACCATTCTAATCAACCTCCTTTGCAAGGAAAAATTGGCTGCCAGTTAAAAAATCATCTAGGCGTGGTTGAGAGGGAAGGAAGAGTCATTGGAAGTGGGCAGAGTATGTGCATTGACCCCACTAGTTGGCTGGGAAATGTGTTGATTCACACACAATAATGTGGAGTGGAATGTAGAAGAAGTTGAAGGTGTTGGAGTGAAGAAGCCAAAACAATAACAGTGAAAAGTATTTGGAGTGTTTGCATATTTTTGCTTGGACATTTTCAATGTGTAAATTTTGGACAAGATAAAAAAAAATTGTGGTATGTTCATTAGAAAATAGTTTGATTAAATTTGTGATTGAAACCTCCTGCGAATTATTTTTCTTTGTTGCAATTTCTCTCAGCCTAATAAGGTTCAGAGCCTTTGATTTGCACTACATATTGAGACATACATGAATAAGATAGGATTATAAATACCAAGATGTATACAAATGAAAATGGATAAACTAGCATACATATATTAAATATTAATACATATAAAATATGTCGAGAGTTATCTTTTCTTGAGGCACCTGTTTTCATCAACTTATTCAAAACAATAGTAAACTACCCATATGCTATCACCATTTCAATCAATCAAATAATATATGAGAAAAATAAATCAGGCAGAAAGACTCAATAGTGAAATAAAGTCAGAAAAGACTCAATAGCACATTAGAGGTTAAACGCAAAGATGCTTAGTTGTCTTATGAGTTCCCCATGAAATTTGAATTGACTAATTTTAATTATAATTTGATTTTCAATACATATGTCCAATTTCTTCTTTAAACAAATGTGTTACCGTTGTCAATTAAGATAAGATCAAATATTAAATTTATGTATTTTATTCACAAAGTTACAAGATAAGGTAACCCAACCCTAGTTTTGATTCTAGCGTGTATTAAGAAAATGCAACCTTGCCAAGTTCCAAACCAAATGAGCCCTAGCAAGTCCAACAGACTCAACTTGGGAAACTTTCCATCCCACTCAATAATAAAACAACCACAAATAAAAAAGCAATAAACCTTACAACTCCTTGAATCTTTGTTTTGTTTTACTGCAACAAAAGATTATAACAATTCAATTGGTTTCAATAGGACTAAAGCCAAATTTGTGATAGCTAAACTCAAGTGAATCCAAAAAATGTAAAGTCAAACCTGCGAGGTTTTGAAACGGTTATGATTCAACAAATCTAAAGAAAGCTGTGAATAAAACAAAATTAAAATTACTTTAAAAACAAAGCAAAAAAATTTAAAAATATTGAAAAATAAATAAAAATAAAAAAAATACGCTATTGAAAAATAAACAAAGAAAAAATTACAAATAAATAGATTAGAATTTCTTATAATTATAATAAATATATTTGTGTTACTACTATAAATAAATGTTCACTCTAAAAACTTAAAAATTTATTACATGACACAAAGTATTTAGTTTTAATTTATTTTAATAGAGGTTTTCATGAATTTGTGAATAAAACAATTAAAGCAAATAAACGAAAAAACAATTGAAAAATAAATACACTATTGAAAAATAAACAAAAAATAATTACAAATAAATACATTGAAATTTGTTATAATTATAAAAAAAATATTTATATTACTACTCTCACCCTAAAAACTTAAAAATTTATTAAATGACACTAAGTATTTAGTTCTAATTTAATTTTTTTAATTAAATTGATTTTAAAATCTAAACTCCTCGGTGTAATTATTTTTATTTTACTTTAATTTATCTTTTTAACATTCAAAATAAAAATAATGTATAAGTGTATATTATAAAATAAAAAAAATCTTTATAATTATATGAATGATGAAATACTATTGCAATGAGAAAAAATGATGAAAATAAGTGTCAATGTATTTTATATGAATAATAATGTTATATAAATACTAATTTATTATAATAATTACTGTAATTAAATTAATTATAATTATTAATATTAAATTTCAGTATTAATAATAATAATAAAAATGAAATCATTATAAAATTGATTATGATATAAAAAAATCTTTATAATTATACAAATGATGAAATACTATTGCAATAAGAAAAAATGATGAAAATAAGTGTCTAACATATTTTATATAAATAATAATGTTATATAAATAGTAGTTTATTATAATAATTACTATAATTAAATTAATTATAATTATTAATATTAAATTTTAGTATTAATAATAATAAAAATGAAATCATGATAAAATTGATTATGATATAAATGATGAAAATAAGTGTTCAATGTATTTTATATAAATAATAATGTTATATAAATAGAAGTTTATTATAATAATTACTATAATTAAATTAATTATAATTATTAATATTAAATTTTAGTATTAATAATAATAAAAATGAAATCATTATAAAATTGATTATGATATAAAAAATAAGTATTTAGAGTGAATAAGATATCAAATTGATTTAAAACGGTTTTTAAATCTGCTTTAAATCTATCTTAAATCTGCTTACATTGAATTTTATTTTTTTGATGGATACCATTGTAATACGCCTCTTGGTCGTAATAACTAAATTAATGAATCCAATATTACACAAGATTATCATTTTCATATATATTTTAAGACATTTTTATAATAGAAACAAAATCAAATAAAAAATACCTTAAGAATGATAATTTCAATATTACACATGAAAATAACCTTTTTAGTATGATATTACAAGATCCTCCTCATTATGTGGACCTGACAAGGAACTTTCCATTTAGAGTTCAAGCCTTTCTGCACTTTTAACCAGCATTTTGGAGCCTTTTGTAATTCATTATGATTTACTAAATCTAAAGATTTTTCTCTCTTTTTGTAAAATCCAATCTGAAATTTGATATGGGGGATTATAAAATTGTGGCCTGTAGCCTATCTTATCAATTCAATCAAGATCTTTGGATTGTATTCCTTTACTAGCAAAAATGTATAGAAAAAGTTCTAAGCCCAATGGACGTCACCTTCTCTATAGTTTGTTTATTTTGGCTCTGATAACAGACAAATGCTATTCTTCTCAAACTGGTTTAATGAAAGTTCGCTCCCAACCTGCTAGAAATAGCAGAAAATTAGTATCGTTATCTGATGGGTTTGCTGGCAATATCTTTAATGTTGAAGATTTTGGCGCATTGGGCAAGGGAAAGCACGACAACACACAGGTTTATTTATCACATATTGTTTCCTTAGTATTAGATTTTTTTTTTTTGTATTTATAACTTATTCATTACAATATAACTGGCTTTTTCATAGGCATTTGCAGCTGCATGGAATTCAGCTTGTAACTCACCCTCTGCAACAATGGTTGTGCCAAGCAATAAAAAATTTATTCTTAACAATATAATTTTCAACGGACCCTGTGCTCCTGGTTTCACATTTCAGGTAAAATGAAATTCATTTATTTAGTTACCATTGGTATTGATCTTATTTCTCCTATCCAACAATATTATCTGCATTGGGACTTGCAGATAGATGGAACCATAGTTGCACATAAAAATCCAGAAAGATGGAAAAATACAAACCTATGGTTAACATTTCAACAACTACAAAACTTTACACTGACTGGGGTTGGTTCCATTAATGGCCGAGGACAGCTTTGGTGGCAACAATGCAATGTAATTATAAACTTCTTCCTCCAGTTTTTAGACTCTGTTTATATGTTTATAATGCATCTAATCTGTTGTTTTTTAAATTGCAGGTGTCTTGTATTCATCCTCACAGACCAATTGTAATTGCTGAACTCTACTTATTCATTTATGCTATACATTGTTATAAAATGATCAGCAATTTTGATGCCATGTTTATGCGATGTGCAGGCTGTGCATTTTTCGCGTAGCAGTAATGTTACTGTCAGTGGATTGACAATTGAAAACAGCCCAATTGCTCATTTGACTTTCAATGATTGTGAAAATATCACAGTCCATGCCATTAAAATTAGCTCACCTGAAGACAGTCGGAACACTGATGGAATTGATGTGGGCCAGTCTAGAAATTTTACTATAAGCGACAGTATCATCGGCGCAGGTTCATATTTCATCTCTCCTATATACATTGTTTGTAAAAATGAAGGATTTAGCGGATTTTATTGTCTGACAAAATTTAATGAGCAGGTGATGACTGCGTAGCGTTTGGCAATGGGTGCTCACAAATGTTAGTAAGGAATCTGACATGCGGTCCAGGCCATGGTATAAGGTAGATTTCAATGCATGTGAATTATTTGTTTGGGGGTTATTTTTCAAATTTGATTTATGCCCAATGTAATACATTTTTGGGTGTTTATTTCTTTTGGTCTTAATCATTTTATGTTGATTCATTTTTATTTATTTTTTTCTAATGATAAACGGCAGGGCCAATTTATTAACCATTGAAAGTTTTCAGTTACATACAGAGAATTACAGTCATTCAACCATACCCACCAGATCATTCTAGTTTCCATTATTACATATAAAATTTTAAAAAAGAGGGCATATTACCCTGAGTATCATCAGTTTCCATCATAAACTATTTTAGAAATATCTTCGTATTAGATTTTCATACTGCCATCTACTATATTTAAAGAGTTCAAACATATCAACTTTCTAAATTCATTAAATTCAAAAAAGAACTATCTATGATTTTGTATCTGCATAATCTTCTCAGTGTGGAAGTCTTCCTCCGCTTGCGGTCTGATGAAGAGGACTCTGCACTCTTTTTGCTTCCAGTAGGCCTTCCTCTTCTTCGTGGAGCATGAGAGGATGATTCAGCCCTCCGCCTGTTGCTCGAGGTCTACCCTTCGATCCTCTCCTTGGATTAAACAGTTTCACCAGTTTATATTGCCCTGAGTATCATCTTTTTCAACATACCTGGGAACGTTTGATCCATATTTTATAACTAATGGCTCAAAGAATTTATTTTTGTATACAACTAAATGTTGATATTTTTACAATCTCAAATAATATTATCTAAACAGAACATTTACAGAAGAGTTTATACATCGAAAAAATTATGTATAAGAAACTTTATAATTAAACTACAGAGTTCAGAACATTTACAAAAGAGTTTTATAACTTGAGAAAGCCATGTATAAGAAACTTTATAATTAAACTACAGAGATCAATTTCAGAGATGAGTTCTTCTCTGTGTGGCTGTAACTGTTTTTATTAGAAAAGGGTAATCCTGAAATCTATGTGACTGCACCTGTTATCCAAATTTTTAATCAAAAAAGTTCCTATAATTAAAATATAAGATAAATCTTAAACTAGAATAAGGCAGCAATGCAATAAAACAGAATAGCAGAGTAATAAACAGTAAAACGGGCCATAAAGGCAGAATAAATAGTTAAAAATAATTAATAGTTCATTATATATAATCCAATCCATTACACTGCTGTGTTTTGTGGAATGAATAGTCATATAGGTATTTATACTTTCATTTTCTTAAGAAGATTCTACAGTCTTATTGTTTCATTTCAAGCTCTAGAATATTTCTTTCCCCAATAATTATTAGGAGAATAGGCAATCTTATTTTTAATTGTGTTGTTTCTGGTTTTGATTGTATGCAAGTATTTGTATCAATGTTTCAGATCCGTGATCTATCATCATTCTTGAACTTTCTATTCTGATGATAGATCATGCAGTGTGATCCAAAATGTTGATACAAAAATTCACACACAATCAAAACCAAAAACAAGACAATTAATATTCTTATGGATTCTGGAAATCTATTAGCACTAATCTTATTTTTTCCAGAAAAATTATACACATTTCCTTTCATTTACAATATTGTCATTGTACATCTTGCCTTGTAGCATTGGAAGCTTAGGGAAACATAACTCAGTAGCCAACGTTTCTAATATAACAGTAGAGGGAGCTAAGTTGACAGGAACAACGAACGGAGCACGAATCAAAACATGGCAGGTACTTTCCCTCATAAATTGAAAATTCACCCTCCAATTTCTGTGTCTATAACTACAATCTACTATCAAAAGCTCTGGAATTCTGATGGTCTCTATGAGTGGTTGTATAACAGGGTGGTTCAGGCACTGTAAGGAATATAAAGTTTAAGAATATTGAAATGGTATATGTGAAAAACCCAATTATAATTGATCAATACTACTGTGCAACTTCGCCAATTCCTTGCCAAAATCAGGTATGCCAAGCTTTCACTTGCTTTAACACCCATCTGGCTTGCTGAATTGTAAGCTAAATAGTTATATATGTATACTGTACTTTCAGAGCTCTGCTGTTCAAATCAGCAATGTCAGATTTGAAAACATTTATGGCATATCATCAACACCAGTAGCAGTGAAGGTTGCATGCAGCGACACTGTAGCCTGTGAGGACATAATCTTGAGTAATATATACTTGAAGTTCGAATCACATGGTGAGGCTTCCTCCTTGTGTGACAATGCATATGGACAGACCAGGGGTCCTTGTGTGATTCGAGCTTCCTCCTTGTGTGGCAATGCATATGGACAGACTAGGGGAAATGTCGACCCTCCAAGTTGTCTGAGATGACAGTTATTTGGCTGTGAGTAGTTAGCCTTCTAAAATTATTTCTCCTGTTTCTTTAGTAAATGGGGTTTAGCTGGTGTTGTTTCAATCCAAACTGTCTAAAGCAGAAGATTTAGAAAAAACAGCTATTTTGAGAACGTCCATCTGCTCTTCGCCAAATGCCAACGTTTTGTAAGTTTATCTGGGGTGAAGTTGAGTTTATTTAGAGAGCCATAAAGCACAATCATGGGGCTTCTTTTTTACTTCTAGTCATTTGGTATTGTGTCATTTTAAATTTTAGTTTCATTGTTCTCACAATGTTTTTTTATTATGTTTGTCATTGTATTTTTGTTAATTTATATATGTTTTTTAAAGTACTGCTTTCTCATGATTTGGTGATTTGACAATGATAATATGGCTGTTTGAAAGTTGGGCACTATGGAAAAAAAAAAAAAAAACTAATGAATTTTGAACTTTTAGTTAATTGAGACAATTTTATACATTAAAGATATGGTATTTAAGAAAAAAATGTTTTAAACCTGGGACTCTTGATAAATGTCAAAACAGGTGTTTTAACATTTATTAAATTGAGACAATGTTATACATTAAAAATTGATAATTAAAAAATATGAGGTCTTAAACCCTAAAGCTATGGACTCTTACATATGCCAAAACAACTAGCTTAGTATTAGTCACATTTAATAAAATGTCATTTTTAATATTAGAAAGAAAAATAAGTGGTCTTTTACATATAATTTTAGAATAATGTAATTAAAGAATAATATAAATAATTTTAAAATTAAATAAGTGATTCTAATTAATGTAAAACATATTGTGTGTGATGGTGAGTGGAAAGCAGTTTAGGGTTCAAAGAGTATAAAGGAAGCTTATTTTTGGACTTAATAGTTGTGTTCATAAGATTACAATTAATATTAGTGATTATGAGGATTTAAATAGTGGAGATGGTGATGAAAATGAACACTTTGTTTGTTTCCAAGCTTGGAAGCAAGAAGATACAAATGTTTTTGGTGGAGCTACCCATAATGAATTGCTCTTATCTTTGGTAAATTTCTTGACTTATAATAATGACCTATTGTTGGATTGAAGTGTTGTCAAAAAGTTACAAAAACTCTTGGAATCCATTTCACTATCGTAATGAATTATATAATTTTTCATAATTTATGTGCCCATGGAGAGTCCAAATCCCTATTCTAAAATGTTTTTATAAGGATGTAATGCCATGCATGAATGTGGATGTACCCTAGGCTCTATAGAGTTTGGGCTTTTAATTGGATTGGCTCTTAGTTGGTAAGAATTTGGTTTCATCTAGGATTTGAGAAAGCGAAATATTGGGTTCAATATTACATGGAAATGACCACCATGTCTCTATTCGCAAGGGGGATTCACTTAAAGTACTAGAGGAAGAAATATTATTTTTTATGTAGATTGAGTTTAGAGATAAGACTACATTTGGAATGTATGATGGAAGTGTGGCTTCAAAATCCCTTGAGGATGCCCTTCTTTTCAACATCATCTCCTTCCATTCAATTTTCTTGTGAAAGTTTATGATGAGGTTTCATCCATTAATAAAGATAAAAATTAGTTGGAAAAAAGGTATAATCTTGTGTGCGGATTCAACAATTAGAGGGATGGACCTTGCTTGGCTAATATCAAGAAACCCTTTCTTTCTCTTCCAAAAAAATGGTTTTCCCTTTCATAGTTTTTGTGGAATGAAGGAAACGTGAATTTTAAGTTGGTTTCATGTGTTATGGTTTTAAAGGAGATACAATTGAGTTATATTCCCCTTGCAACCCTTCTTTGACCTTGATAAGGTATGCTTGTTAAGATGCCTTTTTTACTCTACTTCTATAATGGTGTAGCCTAGGTTGGGGATCTAGAAAGAGACAACCTAATACAGTAACCATAATAATTTTCTAATTAAATTTACCCACTAGATGAAAACAACAACAAAATTTACTTGTACTAATCTAGAATTGCATCTCTAAAGGCTTACAATAGTGTTGGGAAATGGCCTATCTACCACACATAAAATTGAATAAGATAAATTTTCCCCATCAAGATAGATCAAAGCTCTATTACTCTTCATATTATGAATACTTTGGTTTTACCATTATTTTTCTTATGTATTATTCTTCAATTGGTTGGGACCCTATTCATGAGTTCTTTCCATATATTTTCCTATTCTCTATGAAAATATTCTCTTCTACTCATTATTTGAGGCATATATATTGATCAAGAATGTCTTACAAACACTTTTTCCTCTTATCTTCTCGTTTGTAGAGGTTTTAGGTTTGGTTTATTGGCCCTAAATTCCACATTATGGCTTAGAAGAAAGATTCAATCATAATACAAGACTTGGCTACCTAAAATGACAATACTAAATTTTTCTTAAACCATTTTCATCAAAGATATATACAAATATAAAACTCTCCATCATATCTACATGATTCTCAATGAAAACTATAATGATGCTTAGAAAAAAATTAAGTTTTTGATCAAAAGTATATGGGAGAATACTACCAACCAAGGAAACTATGATATGTGCTTGACATATGGAGGTTTACAAGAAGTTGATCTAGCATAAGATGATCCTAGGCATCCTCTAAGATCTTTTTCCCCAAAAGCATCCACACCAATGCTCATTAAATCATTCTCATGAGATTCATCGTAGTTTTCATAAAAGTTGTAGTGTTTTGCTACAATGAATTTGTGATGATTCTAAAGTCACTCAAATTGATCATATTAATGTGACTTAAGATGTTGAAGTCACATCTAGACTAATGCTGGTAAAGGGATATATGCTAATGTAAGGGAAATTTAGGGCATCTCAGAGAAACCTCCAAGAACAGTAGTGCCTTCGGTAACTTTAATTCCAATTAGATTTCCTCAAAGATGCGTACAACTACATGTCCTAAAGCGGAAACAGACATAGTTCATTGCCCACATAAATCCTTCTAAGAAAAGCACATGTAAATTCAACAGCAAGCAATAACAGTTTCTAGAAATAGAACCAACACAGATGAAAGATAAGACAAAAAAATAGAACACACAAATTTATGTGGGGAAATCCCTTTCGGATTAAAAACCCCACCCTCCAAAGTTTGAGCCATTGTATTATTCAGCAACAAAAGGTTACAATACAATTTTAGGCTCATAGCCTTTTCAGAGATTACATCTTGTTCATTCTGGATACAACCTGGTAGCAAACTCTCCCCTTTACATTTCCTGATCAATCCATTAGACCATACAATCTCCGCACTATTGCAATACCCTCACACAGTATACAGTGCAGATCAACAAGAAAGAGATCAACCATGATCCATGATTAGGAGAGATTTCGGCAGCATAACCCTGCCTCTCGTTTTCTTTGTTTCGGCCTCATGGCCTCGGCCTTTCAGCCAGGCTCTCGACCCTCTTTCTATCGCTCTCTTTTACAGAACGTCCAATACACACATATATACATTCATTCTCAACTTCCTCTGTGAATTGGTTCGTTTTCAACTGTCATATCACAACTATCGAACAGTAATCTCCAGCTCAGCACCATTGTCAACCATTGCCCAAACATAGACATTTCCATTTCCTCACATAGAAGTTACCTCACAAATAGTTCATCTTCCACACAGAAACGGTTGCAATGGTCTCACAGCAAAATGGTTCATATTCCACCTTCTCTGAATGGTCCAAGACACACCACGTAGGACAGTCTTCCAATCGGTCAAAAGCATTCAAACAGTATTGGCATGTCAGTGAGACACTAATCATGTCTCCCCGATGCCACAAGACCGATTACACATCCATCACTATCTGCAAGAGTCACTGCTATCGGCAAGAGATCATAATGAGTTCACAAGTCATATCGATGTCAACACTCCCATCAGCGAGACTTACTCTATCGGCAAGATCGGAAAGACCTTTCACCGATATCCTCAGCAGACCCATCGCCCAGACAATCGCTAGTCATTATGAGTCATAACGAGCCCTCAAGTCATACCGATATGAACATCCATCAACAACACTTAGGCTGTCGGTAAGAGTCACCCTGCAGGTTCCAAGTCACCCCAAGTCCATCCTTCGCCATGAGTCATACCGACATCCAATAAGAATAACCTATCAGCCAGACCAACCCACTCGGTAGAGGGTTACACCGAACACAACAAGTCACACTGATAACATCCCTCTCCAAGAGTCTCTCCGACCAAACACCATCGACCAGAGTCACAACAACTATCAACAGGACAGTTCTATCAGCAAGACTTCTCCTGGCGCTAAGACTCATTCTGACATAGGCAAGTCACACCGATTGTTGCATCGGCCAGACAGACCAAGGGTCACGCCAATATCAGCCAAACTTTCTACTGTCACCGAAACATCATTCTGACTGTCCAAGTTACACTGAAGTCACAACGATAGCTTCAGTCGGTAAGACATCATCAAGGTCTCAGCAACCTAAACATTTCACAAGGGTATACCGATCACCAAGACATTCCAGAGGTCACAGTGATAGTTCAGGATCAACTAGCAGATCGGCCAGACATCCCAGCAGTCTCAGCGAAATTGCTCACAAGAGGTTTCAGCCTGTGGGATGGAGGCACACAATTCCAACAACTAATACTAAAAAAGACCCAAGCTTATTTTTTATTTTTTATTGATGTTAGTTGAGTCATTCTCTTAACTCTCATTTTCATATAAATACATCATTCCATAGAAAACCCACATACATACAAAATGAAATTTCTTCCCATATTACCATTATTGTATTTTTTATTGATGCAAGAGTTTTTGTAGACATAGATGAACCTACATAAGACATATTAAATAAGTGAAATGTACCATCAACTCCAAGTCTTGAATATTTTTTTGAAGATTGAAAGCAAAACCCATGTCTATTAACTACAAATGAATTCATCCTCATTGTTTATATTTTTTATTCTTCTACTTCACCAAGAACTCATATAATCCTTTCCTATTATCTTTTTAATCCATCTTGCATCTATCACTTCTTCCAGCTCATCTCATTCTTTCTTCAATAGTTATCGTATTCATTATTTTATTGGATAATTTGGAACTATACTTGCTTTTCAACTTTTTAATCTCTCATTGTTGGAACTATACTTCCTTTTTCAACTTTTTAATCTCTCATAGTAAGTACACAAATGGACCACATTAAAAATTGAATAAATGTCCAAGTGCATTAAATCTTTTCAAGATCTTTCAAGGTCTAGCCTTTTTAAATTTTATCTCATTATAAGTTCCTTGGGAAGGACTTTCTTCTAGAAATGAGCTAAAATGAACTCTCCAACTTTCAGCTTTTGATATCTTATTAAGATCAACATATTTATTATATCTAATTGCTACTCTTTTCTTCCCAAATTTACTCACGTCCTTATGTAACACATTCAAAAACTTAGTAAAATTTTTACTACAAAATTTATTTGAAAATAATTAATTTCCTTTCTCAATTGAACTATACCTCCAAAGTTGTTAGAAAAGGAATTTTGGATTTAGTTATAAGAAAAAATATTTTGTGCCAACATAATGCCTTGGAGAATTAGTTTCTCTTCAACTAAACATCTTTAGAAAAATTAAGGTTTCTATTGAAAAATTTTATTTTACAATCTATTTATGGATGATAGGGTAAACTAAAACTTAACTTAGTGTCCAAATTTTTCAATAAGTCATTCTAGAAGTGGCCCACAAATATTGTATTTCTATTTGAAATGTTGCTCCTTGATAATCGATACAATCTTACAGCTCTTTGAAAGAATAATGTAGCACATGAGTAGCACTACTTGAATCCTTATAAGCTATAGAGAACAACATATTTAAAAACCAACTAATAACAAAAAATTAGATTTATTACCCTAATGAGTTTTTTTATCCAAAGAAAGTAGTCCAATAATGAAATACATACTCACATATTCTCATGGTCTCTATGGTATGATAAATGTCTTATATAATCTTGTATTCTAGCTCTTTATACTATCATTTTATAAAAAATGTACAACTTTGCACAATATTCTTCACATGTATACTCATCTTTGTCAAGTAATAACTATCACATAGTTATTATAATGTTTTTTCTACCCTAAAAGTGTGGCTATATGTCCACTATGTTTCTCTCATAAAATCCTCCCTATTTGCATCATAAGGTATGCATAACTCATGTTCTTTGAAAATTGACCCTATTGAACAAATAATATAGCTATAGAGTCCTATCCACGTCAATTTGGTGTTCACACATTGTCCAAGCTTATTTAAAATCTACATCATATTCTTTAGAATATTTTATAGATTCAAATCCAAGAATCTTTTCTCTCATTCCATTTAATAAAAGTATATTATACTCAATTTATTAGCTATTCTATTTGGTATACGACTTCTATGATTTGAAACAAATGGATAACCCTATGGAAATTCAATCCACTTCATGTTCGTTTGGCTAAACCTATCACATATATTAATAAATTATAGTTCTTTACATGAGACATGAATAGTAGAAATTTATTTTGTAGAAAAAATTGTCTTTACTTCTTAGGTGTTTGAGTTCAATCACACAAGATTTTTTTTTTTGTATTGATCAAAGCAAAAGAATTTACAAGAATAAAGCTACCAGTAGTAGCTGAAAAACATCAAACTATAAAATAACTAAACCTCAACAAGCCTAGAAACTAAACAAATATCAGCCATTACATACAACAGACATATTATCATAATTGAATAACATTTTACAGTGATTAACTTCATTGTCCAGCTGAATCTTCACTAACTGATTTTTAATCTACTGTAACTGTTGTTTGGCCCTCTCATTCTTCTTGCATATAACTTGGATCTGCGAAAAAGGGACAGCCACCTGAAGACATATGTCAGAGTAAAGCCGTAGAGTACTAGCTACCTAATAATAGTTATTAGAAAACATTGCAGCACATCTATTTTTTCATATATTTTTCAAAACAACATGCCGAATAGAATCAACAATCACATCCTTTTGCATACCAAAACCAAAAACAGCTTCTTTCCAAGTCAAATCGTGATTAAAAATAGCTGAAATTTTCTGAAAACATTAAACCATTACCTCTTAACATATGTACAGTCCTAAAAAATGTGTTTCACACTTTCCACACCCTTACAAACACCCTTACAAAAGGGACAGTTTGCTGATTGAACCATAATACACTTCAACCTATCCCACTTCAATCACACAAGATTGTTGGTCACAAACCAAACATTTGTTCTTTAACTTCACTTTTAACTTGTCAATAAAGTTCATAGTGGGCTTATCTTCTTCACTCAAGAATTCATCTAGATGGCCACACCACATGCATATTGTTTCACTTGAAATACATTATATATATTTGACAATAATGTAGATAATTATTTTGTCACTTCTACGTAAAAAGTAAAAATAATGCCTTTGCAAGATTAATCTTTGAGCAGTGATCATAAATCACTAAGCCTTGAAACCCTAGGCATTGAGGAAGCAGCATGTTTTGAGAGGCAGTTAAGTAGTTTTGGAGTTTAAAAGAGCAGATTTTTCATGAATAATGGTTGCATACATGAAGGTTTATGAGGTTCAATGGCTCTCATTTCAGTATGGCAGTCAAAACCTTCAGAAACAACAAGCAGACCTATGCAAGAACAGTCAAGGTTGCATTTGGGTTTCATTGGTAATGAGACAATAATGGCAGGGTTTCAAAGACGCAGCATAATGGAGTGGCTTTGTATCAAGGTAGTGTCTTTGTTGCTTTTCAAAGAGGGATTCATTAACAAGCAGTCCAAACCTTGAATGATCCCTACCATCAAGAAGGGAATTCAATCTTATGCTGCCAGTTTAAAAAGGATTCAAATCATTCATTATATCAAGCATGGGAGGTGTGGAAGCTAGTGAAGATTAAATCCTTGGAGCTTATTGTGCATGCAAACCTTGGACAATGCAAGTAAGTATGCAAGCATGATCACTTGTATAGGAAGCACAGAATCATTCTCAAGGAGGCAGTAATTACTTGACAAGTGCATCATGCAATGAATAGTGACATGGCATGAAAAGCCTTGGGGCTATACTGTTTATCATCAGACAGAGTCTTATGAAGACCACTAAACGAAGCTAGATAGTGACAGGAAGCTTGATGTAAGCATCATTTTCCAAGGTGCCAATCAGTGTAGGATGAAAATGATTAGTATGGCAGATAGATGTAATTTAAAACGTATGTTTCAATCGCAAATTTCTGATTGTAAGGAGCGTACAGTGGTTTAAGATGCAAGGAAGTGGGCTTAAAGCATGTGCAAGAGGATCAAACCCTAGGCATGTTTGTGCAAGTCATATGGCTGTAGGTAATTCATTAATATGCAAGTAGATGCATTGAGAGCCCGAAGTATGATCAACTTGCAGATTCCTGGGAAATAAAATGCAGTCACAGAGATTTATTACTGAGTTTTAGTGTCATCATGGAGTCTTATGAAATGGAAGTTTAGAGGTTTCGTATGCATCTCTTTGGTTGAGGATTTCATATGACTATTCACATTGTATAAAGAACACTTAAGCCTAAAACACTACTGTCCTTTGAGTGCAGTAGGTGACAGCATATAATACAATGTAGACTGTCAAGACAGTGACAGCAAAATAGAGTTAAATCATTAAAGAGAGTAGCACTGTCATGGGACAGGGTTTTAATGGAATGGTTTAAAGACATGATTGCATATGCAAACCTAAGTGCTAGGAAACAATTGACAGAAGTAGGTTGTCACTAGTTTTTTTGTTTCTGGATTCGATTGTGTTCAAATTGTTTCTTTTCGTTTTTTTCCTTAATTTTGGTTGTAGCTTTCTTAGTTTTTGGCAATTTAGTGTTACATTTGATTGTCTTATTTCCTTTTTTTGTCTTTTCTTCTTTTTATTTAATTTTTTATTCTTTCCCTCGTGGGTTGTGCTCTCCCCTCTCTCCCCCCCTGGTTTTTGTCTATTTATCTTCATCTCTAGCTAGTCTGCAACTATCATTTTCTCATCCTTTTTCAGCTCTCCATCCTGATGATGGATCACGGAGTGTGATCCGAAACGTTCCTTTGCGATGAAAAAATTTGAACACAATCGAATCCAGAAACAAAAAAACTAATTTCATATGGATTGTGGAAATCTTATTGCATAGGTTGTCACTGTCAATACAGTGACCTTATTAATCAAGCACAGGGCAGCTAATGACAAAGTTTGAAGAAGGCTGGCATGTATAGGATTGATGGGAGACAGGTTGTTCCCACTACTGGAAAACTTGACTGAAGCAATGAGACAAAGATTGCATTCTTGAAGAGGCAGTATCTTGCTTGCCAAGTACACCATATAACGAGCAGTCAAAGGTTGATAGGCTGTCAAAAGGCAGTAGCAGACTAGTGCTTTGCTAGTGGTAAGAGTGAAAAAGAAATGCATGCTTTATTGAAGAGGCTTATTGATGTTTGTTCCATTAGTCACTCATAGGAAGGCCATGAGGATAGTCTACGTTAGGGTTTCAGGACAGTCAAGTATCCAAAGATAGTCTAGACCATTGAAGAATGTAAAGAAAAGTGGAGGTTGATGAATGACTCAAAACGACCTGTTATTTTTTACAAGGCTAATGATTTGGATGAATTTACTCCTTGAACACAAGATAATGCAGTTCATCTGGCCAAGATAGGACAGTGTCTCGAGAGATTTCTATGGCAATGGGCAGGGTTTTAAATCAGTGGCAGTCACTTGAAAGGGTTACCTATACACTGCATTAGGGAACCTTACCTATGCATTGTATTGATGGAGCATGATGATAATTGCAAGGTAGCCAAGGTGAGAATACAGTCAGCAAAAGCAGATGTATATTGCTACCAGTGTTCCACGGGGATGCGTCCCCCCCCAAAAAAACCCGTGTTTCCTAGAGGGGGACATCTCGGAGACTTGGGGACTTGGGGGGGACGTCCCCCTACCAGCCCACCACCAGCGCCACCATCCCACCACCAGTGTCGCTGTCTCCAAGACGCCACTAGGACTTCGAGGATGCTGGGGTGTCCTCAAGACATCTAGGGGACTCCTAGTTGTCTCCAAGATCTATAATTCTTATACTTATACATCTTTTTATAACTATTTTTTCAAGTACTATATGTATTTCAGCACCCTGCCGGCCCCCCACTGCCGTCCCCCTGCTGTCCCCTCACCACCCCCAAACTTAGACCCCCCGTCCCCGCGTCCCCGAAACGCGTCCCCCCCGTCCCCCTGTCCCCGTCCCCGAAACCCCGTGGAACACTGATTGCTACAGAAAGATGGATGGTGATGAGGGTCTCAGTCATGTTGAGCGCATTCAATGAAGGTAATCCTATACCCAGGATTAGAAACACAGTCACAATCCACCCATTGCTCTATAAGCATATACATGGGAAAAGATTGATATGATAACCAATGAATAGAATCAAAGCATGATCAGGTGTATGACTTTGATTCTACATTGGAAGGATAATGATTGAAACATCTTATTGATCTTTGACAAGGGAGACAAGGGAAATAGTGATAGTTAAGTGTTTCATAGAGTGCTGATGAATGAGAAATTACCATGATATATACCACCATCGTATGACTGCCTTAAAAGGGCAAGCATATTACCTGCAGTATGAAGTTGATCTTAGAACACATGTTTAAAGTGGCAGTCATGTCAAAGAGTAATGAAAAACAGTGCTATCTATAATCCTATTTTGATATGAATAGAGCATATAAGCATCCCTTTTATGTAATTGGAGGTGATAAAGTAGTTCTTATAATGCTTTTACAAGAGGTGGCAGGTCAGAAGTTTTCCAAGTGGACTGCGCAGGAGCTTGATAACAAGCAAACGGCAGCCAATGGGGGAAGTATGGCAGTCTAGTGTCGTGAAGGGGCAATGTGTAAGCTATGTCGCCATTGCAATTTAAGACACATTGACTGTGTAGATGACATGATACAAAGACAGCAGGGTAAAACTAATGGTATTGTTTACATGGCAGTAGTAGTGCAAGAACCAGGTGCAGGCCAGTCTGGGTAGTTAAACATAACCATTAAGTTTGTTGATGGAGTTTTATGTTAATGCATGATTGATCATGGTGTCTAGCACAGTGTGTTTCATGATGTCTTGCATACCTGTATAGCATTCCTAGAGGCAGCTTTATGTGTCAAATCTTGTTAGAGATTCTTCAGTGTGATGACAGTAATAATGTGCTGTCACAATTTTATGTGGTCAAAGATTAGGCACAGTCCTCCATGAAATAATGCTTAGTACAGTACCAATAAGAATGACAGTCACATGTAGGTGAACATGGAGTCCAAGGCATGATTCAGGACTACATGTGAATGGTTGAGATGGAGTCAGAGGTTATCAAATGAAAGGTTGGAAATCAAAGCAGGGCGAAACACTCAAGGAAACAATAGGATACCACTTCACACCAATTGTTTTATCCTCAAAAATCTTTGTTTAGGACTATGTTTTTTTATTGTTTTAAGAAAGTTGAGCTCTTTAATGGTCAAAATGCTGTCAATGTTCATTATGAACATAGCCAGGAGGACTCGCTAGTTTTAAACCATGCCTGAATTGACCATAGATTGTTTTGAATTTTGCATTTTCATACATTCACGTCAATGACCAGATGCAAGTTGCAGATTTGAGGAGATATTCAGGGGCATAATTGCCTGTTTTGAAGGCAGATTTCACAAGTTTGATGTCAGAGGCAGATTGTCTTGACAAAGCAACCTTTCTAAATCAGAGGCACTGCCCAAAGTTGCCTAATTTTAGGGGATTTTGACAATGATTTGTGGCAGGGGCAGAAATCAGATTGCAACAAGGAAAGTTTCAGTCATCTACCCTGATTTTTAGGAGGGTTACCAATCAGCATTCCTCATTTCAAAGAGATTTCAGTCATCAGCCAGCCATGATTTTGTGGAGTTTGCAGCAGTCAAGGTCAACAATCAGCTTCAATCAAGCTGGATGATTGATTTTCAACTCCAAATCAATTAAGGGTGAATTTAGGAGTTTAATTTCTATTAAGGGCAGCTCATAGGCCTTTCATTCTTTAGTTCTTGCTTTCTTTTCATGCTTACAGCAGAAAAGATTGTCCTTGTAACTCTTTTATGAGATTCATTGTAAAAACAATCATTTTGATTCAATGACTAATGACAGCAGTTCCTTCTCATTTTACCTTTGTCTCATTTTGCAAATGGATTGGTAGATGAATTAGTTGTGATTTGATTTTTCAGTCCTTCATTTTTGTCCCTTTTAAAGTAATGTTTTGGCAAAGGATACATGTTTAAGTGCAGGTTATATGTTGTGTGTCCATTTCAGCAGATTGAAGTTGTGAAACTTGTCTCTCCTTCATGCAATAGGTTGAAACCAGCACCTTCATATGAAATATTTATGTGCTTCATGGTTTGATTTGAGTTGTGAACAAGTCAGAACTTTGTTGAGTCATATTGTGATATGGTTGCAACAGTTAGCAAAAAGATTTTGGTGCATCACCCCCTAGAAGTTAATTTTCAGTTTCAAGCAAATCCTTCTTCCCCTTTTCCTTATCAAGTTGATAGTTTTAGGAGGTTCACCAAGGGAACCAACCCACTTTGGAGATTCATCCTCATTATAAGCAACCCATAGCTTGAGGATGTTTCCATGTTTCACAGGATAGTTGAGTGCATACTCAACTAGGGTGCAATCCTAAGTGACAACATGCATAATATCCCCTAAGGTGTGGCCTTGTGATCATTCATGTGCCCCTTTAGTGGTGGTATTATGCATGATATCCCTAAGGTGTGGCCTTTTAAATCAATATTGTGCCCCTTTAAGGGTGATATTATGCATGATATCCCCTAAGGTGTGGCCTTTCAAATCCATATTTTTCCCCTTTGGTGGTGATATTATACATGATATCCCCCTGTAATGTCAAAAATTGCACCCATGCAATTTCACATTCCATAGCCTTCTTCTTTAGATAGACTAAGATAATTATTCTCTCCCAACTAAAAACCATTTTTCTCACCACCTAATATTCCCCATTCCTCAACCGTTAAGTCTAATTTTTCTACAAACCAATGCATGCTACGAAGATGTCCACGAGCCGTGCTAGCATCCCGTGAAAATATGTGACTAAGGTGGCTATTGAGATGTTACACCTACCATGTTTTGGTAGCGTAATGCCTTTTCTAGCCTACAATTGCATTGAGAATCACTCGGGCTGGCTGTTTGAACCAAAAAGTCCCTCTCTTTTGCAAAAGGAAGAATTCAATCTTCATTCTTGATGCTTATATTCATCATCCTAGCTCTATTGCTCTCTTAAAAGCACGCAAACAACTCTTCACCATTTTTTCTACAACACCTCTCACCTTCACAACATTTTCTACAACTTTCTATACACATAGTTTAGAAACACATCTACAACTTTCGAAGTACACTCCATCATTGCAACACAAGTTCTTCATGCAAAGAAGTTACTATCATCTTGGAGGTTCTTGTTGCTCTCTCATTGCATCAACAAGCTTCACTTTGGGTGCTTGTAAAGGGTGAATCTTCAAGAATCTCTGCTGAGCATTTTTTATCTTTGTCTTTGATTAGCATATGATTTTCTTCATCTTTTCACATCTATTTTTATTATCATCCCATCTAAGGTTGTTTGTGGAGGCGGAAACACCAATACGGGGGTTTGACTAAGGAAACTCCTAAACAACCACCCCAAACATCTCCCTTTGGTCTTATGTCTATAGGTACAGGTGGAAGGATCTCTTGAAGCAAGCTTGAATGCCCTAAGACACTCTCAGTGCAATCTTGAACCTTTCCGTGTTGCTTTCATTTAATTCTCATTCTATATATTTATTTCCGTACCTTTTAATTCCTCACATTCCTATTTCACACCTTTTTACATATGGAAACTTGCATAGAGTATTTTTGTGTCTTTTTGTGATGTCTCCAATATTTTTTCTATACAAGAATCCAGTGTGGATGTGCTATTTTTCTAGATAGAGAGCTCGTTGAGTTTTCCAAAAGAGCTTTATACCTTGCTCTTTCAGTTTCTAATGTCCAAAAGTTTTGAATATTTTTTGTATTTGTTGCACTATGTTGTCATTAGTGTTCTCATTGATATCAACCTCTAGTGTGGTTATTCTGAGAAGGTTTTTGTGGTGTTGAGTAGGTGTTGCAGATGCAATAGGGTCTCTTGGTTTCCAAGTGCTTTTGAGAAAAAATTTATAAAGAGTATACAAGGTGACAGGGATGTGTTCTATGTTGTGCTCCACATTTCTTCATTCTTGAAGATGTGCTTGTACGGTTTAGATATGATGATCAGTGGTCTTTGAAGGTGTTATATCTAGAGTTTCAGGTTTTGTATTGTGTGGCAGTAGATGTGTTTGATAGTGTGTTGGACTATCTCTGGTAGTGAAGAGAGTTGTTTGGGAGAAATGGAATTGCTCTACATTTATCCACACTGAAGTTTCTTATCTTACAGATTTGGGAATGTGTTAATAATACTTATATCTATCTTCCCGTGGATGGTTTGGTGTTCAGCTATTCCACAAGCTTGGTTCATGAGTTGTGTCTCAATGGCAGTTTGACTAGTTGCACAGGATGATAGCATTTTCAATTTCATGTGTTTGCACCAGTGTTTTTGAATATTATAGGATACTGTGTAATGTTGCTATGTGGTCCATGGGATGTTTTCGGACTTGGTGAAATGTGTACATGTGGTTGCTTGGTAGCATTAATATCGGTTTGGCCAACCTGGCATGTTAGCACTATTTGTAGATGTACTTCATGGATATTGGAATCCCGGTGTAGCATGTCGTTGTAGATTTGGTTCTTGGTTAACTCTTAGTGTGGTCCGCCTTCACTTCTTTCCACCATGGAAGTGTTTGGTGTTGACCTATTTGGTGGTTGCACATTTTCAAGGTGCATACGTTTCATTGAAGCTAACTTGGAGAAGGTTATTCATGGTTGTGGAGGATATATATGCAAGGTTAATTGTTCGATAAGTGTGTGATATGAGATGTGGTATGAAATAATGTAAGTGTGATCAAGTGTTGTTATCTAAGTGCTAGCATGAATGCCTAAGACTCAGAAGCAATGAGCAAAAGGTGTCTAATTTAAATGTTCTTGAAGTTGTTGGAGGTAGTGAGTTGAAGGTTGTGGATGGTTGTGGTGGATTCTCCTATTTCTTTGAGGTAGTGAACCTCCTTGTAATAGTTTCTCTATAATCTCTTATATTCCAGAAGAAGTGATCTTCCTAGGCAGTGAGCCTTTCTTCCTTTTGGGTAGTGACCCCTTCCGATAGTGAGCCTTTGGTAATCAGTGTTGATATTCATATATATGTGAGTCAATCCTCACCATGGTTTTGGGGCATCTTGCATCTTGTGGATCTTTCATGAGTGACTACTTAACTTGCTCATAGTACATGTCATCCTTGCATTTTTGCAACACTTGACTTTTAAAATTAGTCTAAACTATAACAATTGAGGCAATATGTCAACTTTGACTCAAAGCATCGACAACCCAATTCTCTTTTCCCTTAATGTAGTTTATATTGAACTCATGATTTGATATCAAAGCTAATCATCCTATTTGGTGTGCATTTAGATTGGGTTGGGTGAAGAGATACTTCAAACCGTGATGATTGGTTTTCAACTCAAAAGGATTTCCTAATAAATAGTGCCTCCACATTTGCAATGTGTGAACAAGCTGTGCAGCTGGTGATCCCATAATAGTGGTTTACAATTTTTGGCCAAACTGGACACTAAAATTATTATTTTTAACTAAATCTTCACATTCGGGCACCTATAGCGGCTAAACCATGAGGAATTTGGAGATGGTGCAAACTAGAGTCTCATCAAATTTTGTCTGTAGATTCTAAAAATATTTTTTTCAAAATTTTTGGAATCAAATTGCACTTCTTATTCCATCTCCCATGAAAATTGATTTTTTTCAGAAAACAACATTTTTAAAAAGTGACACACACCATATAACGCATAACTTTTTTTCCATGAAGGATAAAATTATAATTCTTTTAAATTTAGATTTATAACTCTAATATCTAGTGCTTCCACTTGGTTAGATATTTTTATTGAATATTTTTTCCTTAATCAAGTTTCAAAGTCAAACGAATTACAATTCAGATGTGGACCATATAAGCGTAACTTTTTTTGTATATGTCAAAATTTAATTTAATTTTTTTTGTTGGATCAAAGACTTCAATAACTGGTGCACTCATATTTTCAAATTTTTTTTTTGATAATCTTCTATTTTTCCACATGTGAAGAACAAAGAAATTCATTTTTGATGAAAAACCTATGTTTAATAAAACTTAAAAAACAAATACATAACAGAACCAAAACATATTAAAATTATATTCATTGGATAGCTTGTTCTGAGGAATACCATAATCATTTGAAATAAATTTTAAATGAATTCATTTAATCCCCCAAAAGCTAAATCAAAAGTGATTTTTTATCAGCATTTTGATAGGTGTAAAGGAGACGCATTTATAGGTATGGTTAAAAATATTGAGGTTCTATCCAAGGGGGTTTTATCTAAGGTGATTTGATCAAACCCTCTTCAATTGGAATCCTTAAAATGGAACTTTTTAAGGCTTAAATCATTATATTTTCTAAAAATATGTGATTTCAGCTAAAATTCGTTCCTCTCAGGAATTGTAAACCACTATTGTGATAGCACCAGCCAACTCTAAATCATGTGATGCATAATTTTTCTCATAGGGCTTCAACTTCCTTGATTCATAAGCTATAAATTTCACTTCTTGCATCAAGACTCCTCCCAAGCCTTCACTTGATGTATTTGTGAAAATAGTGAAGTTTCCTTCAGAATCTGATACTTTTAAAATTGGAGCAGTCGTTAACCTTTCCTTGAGTAAGTCAAATGCTTTTTGGCATTTCTCTGTCCACTCAAAAAATTTCCCTTTCCTCTATAATGAAGTAATAGGAAAGGCTATGCTGGAAAAAATTTCCACAAACTTTCGATAATATCTAGCTAAACGCATAAAACTCTTGACATCAAGTACATTCTTAGGTACTAGCAAATCTAACATTGCGTTTATTTTGGTTGGATCCACTAAAATTCCTTTAGTTGAGATCACATGACCTAAGTACTGCACTTTCTTTTGAAAGAATGTACATTTAGAAAGTTTCTCATATAACTGATGCTCTCCTAACCGCTGAAAAACTATCTCTAGATGCTTGCAATGGTCCTCCTCATTCTTGGAATAAATTAGAATGTCATCTAGAAAAAACAAGACAAACTTATCTAACAATCTCTAAATACATTGTTCATTAGGTTCATGAATGCAGCAGGTGCATTAGTAAGTCCGAATGGTAGGACTGTAAACTCATAATGTCCATACCTGGTTCTAAAAGCAATTTTGAAGATATCTTCATCTTTGATCCTCAATTGTTGGTATCCTCATTGCAGATCAATTTTTGAAAACACAGCTGCTCCCTGCATTTGATCAAAGAGATCATCAATGTGTGGCAATGGGTACTTATTCTTTATCGTAGCTTTATTAAGCATTTGATAATCTATGCACAACTGTACGTAGTGTACCATCCTTCTTCTTTACAAAGATCACTAGTGCTCCCTAGGGTGAAATGCTAGACCTTATCAATCCTTTGGATATCAACTCTTCTAGTTGTGCATTAAGCTCCATCAACTCCATTGTTGTCTTTTGGTAAGGAACTTTGGAAACAGGTTTCAATCTAGGTACAAGGTCAATGGAGAAATCAAATATCCTTTTGGGTGGTAATCCAGGTAACTCCTCTGGAAATGCATCCACAAACCTCCAAAGGATAGGATCTATCTTTCCATATCCGTTTCTCCAACTTCCATCATTTCACCTTGCTCTACCTCTTGGTTGACTTGAGAAATTAATTCCTAGTCTTCTTCAATCTTTTCCATCTTTACTCCATACAGCTTTCATCCAATCTTTGTGTCCCTATGTAACTGTATTACAGAGATTTGATGCAACTTGACCTTTCTAGGTGTCCCTTGCAACATTACCCAATTCCCTAAATCATCTAAGAACTCAATAGTTTTGGTGTGACAATCTACATTGGCTCTATGCTACCAAAGCCAGTTCATTCCTAGGATGACATCATATGATCCTAAGGGAGCTACATATAGGTTTACCTCAATAGAGAAACTAGGGAGTTCAACCTTAGCTTCAAATAAGCATTGTTCCACTATTGCTCTTGTTTGATTTTCATATTCAACATCCCAAGATTTTTCCATGAAACCAACTTTCTTAGATATTTGATTTGCTATTCTAGGAGAAATAAAGTTTTCAATTGCTCCAGTGTCAATAAGTATAGAAATTGGTATACCAAATAAAATACCTAGAGTTTCCACTTGAGTAATTTGACACTCTACTTGACAATTATCCAAAGCAGCATGGATCTTCCGTTAAAAAGCACCCAGCTGAGGTGGAAGAGGATTTCCATGTGGTCATGTCTCTAAAGGTTTATTGGGACATAAAGTAGCATAATGATTTCCGCCACAAGTAAAACATCCAGTTGTTGGTCCTTTCCTTCCCATGGAACCATCAAATCTATTAGCATTCCTTCCAATGTTGTTGGCGTTATTATTATTATTATTTTTCCTACAATCCTTCCTTGATTCGTTCTAATTGCCATGGGACCCCCTATTGCCTTTCTTCTAAAAATATTATGCTTCATTATTCTTCTTGGGAGTCTGGTTAACTTGAGTTCCCCCAAGCTTCTTACGATTCCTTTTCTCCCTATAGATGGAAATGGCCTTGAGCTTCTGCTCCTGCTTCACAGCCTTTTCATAGACTAGGTGTCATAACCCAATTTTTATTGCATTTAAATTATAATATGATAAATTTAATTATTGAGGAAATTCAATATGTTGAACATGAAAAATTTTATATTTTTGAAATGTTTGAAAGAAATTGACCATCTTTTGACTATGTGACCTTTTGAACTATCTTATACTTTAGCATGATTGAATGTTACTGATGAACTGTGTATGTGCAAGTGTGTGCAAATGCAGGAAAACAAGTTGAAGGATGAGAACACAGTTGAGGTAGGATCGTTTAGCCGGATTGAATAGTAATCTTGATGGAATCTAGGTGCACACACCACTGAACGGCATGATAGTTGCATTTAAACTTTCATATAGAAGATAATATTGATTTGGTTCGAAATGATTCAATGCTTGAGAAAAAATAGGCTTGTGGAATGTAATACATGTGATTTCTTATTCAATTGTGTACTTTGATCTTGTGTTTTCAAAAAATTAAAAGAAAACGATAGCATGGTTAAACATATGTACATGTATATAAAATGGCATGCTTGAATGATAAGAAAACCACTTCATTTAAAAACTATTATTCGAATAAAATAAAATAAAATTCTTTATTTGAAAGTGAATAAACACTATATTGATATAAAATAAAACAGTGATAAATAAATAAATATATATATATATATAATACATACACACACACACACACACACACACACACATATAAACATATACATATTCCTTATAAAAGAATATGAAATTGAATTCATCAAATATTATTGTTAAATTATGCTAACATATGAAAAGAGAATAAAATTATTAATAATATCATAAGGAAGATATTATGAAATAGTGGCCTGCAGTTGAATTGAATGCCAAGATATTCAAATGAAGTAGTGGCTGGCCAAATTAAGGGTAACTATGAAATTAAATGCCCCTGATAGGGAGGTTGGGTTGGAGGAATCAATCAAAGATTCCTGCTCTAGGTCTTGCTTGCAAGACCTTTTTGGTGTTCTGCTCCACCACCTTAACCTATAGGTCCCTTTCCATGTTTAGGTACCCCTGGTTCTCCTGGACAACCCCACTTCTATCACAAATTAACCAACCAAGTCACTCTTGGTGCAAAAACTCTAACTCTTCCTTAGCCTTTAATCTGCCCTAAAGACTAACTATACCTCCAAAGTTTGAACTTTGACTTGCAAGGGTGTGGAGGTGTTTTAACACATTGCAATCCATCCAATTTTGATTCTTAAGCATCCTCCTATCTCCATTTCTAGGTTGCTTTCTTCAAACCCTCATTTAGGGTTAAAAAGGCTACTAGCCCAAGAGCCCCAATTAGGTCTCCCTCTCTGAGAAAACTGATTGTCTCTCTCAATTTCTCCAAAGAACCACCAATCTTTCTTTTGGGTTCTTGCTTCTAATGGACACCTTTCAAGGATTTTTGAGGTCTTGAGTCTTCATTAGCCGTACAAGGCCTCAACTTGACATTGGGAAAAATCTAGGGTTTTCAAGCCTTTTCTTGCTGCTTCCAATCTGCTAAATCTTTCACCGACCTAATTTGTTAATGGAGCTTCCTCCTGATTACCAAACCTTGGAAATACTTCCATCTACCTTCTCCAAAAGGAAAGACAACAAAATTCAGTCACTCCTACAAGATATGTGCTCTGCACTCCTAGTCTTCCCTAGCTGGACTCTTCCTGGCTCGCCTAGGGAAAGACTTTGCCAATAGTTCCTGGACTCACACAAACCCCAAAACCTACCATATGTACACACATGGAGTCTAGTCACTATTCCCAAAGGGCCGTACAATTTGTACGGTGTGAAAGTGGTCTAGCACTCCATTTTCTCAAGACTGCCTGGTTCAGACCAGCCACATAATGAAAACAAACTATTTACAAACAATGGTTGAAAATGAATCAAAAAGGCTAATAGATGGCACAAAAAACTTGTTTTCTATCAACACTACATCCTATGTACAAAACAGTAATTAATTCAATCCATTAAAGCTCTACTTGAAGCAAAAATCAGAAAATAACCCTCAAAAACACTAATTTCCCTTCAATTTCACAAATTTACACCATAATGCTAATGCTTCCAACCCTACTCTTAGGTTGAGGCACACCTTATATAGGGTACCTAAATCAGTTATTCTCTCTTGGTCGGACATGTAAGCTATCAAGTGGCAAAGTTTTAAAACACATTATGTTTTTCAACTTTTGCCAAATTCTAGAAAACAAAGTAAGGTGAGTTACTAAACTCATCCATCCTTTCACAACTTCTATCCTAGAGCTCAAACACATCCCTAGGCTATCTCCTCAACTCAATGGTCAACATGACCTTCATGATAACATTGCAAAAAAACAAAACTTCATGCTAGACTTCCTAACTAGTTAGCGTTTGCTAGGTGCTCCTGCACCAGCCCCCATAATGGAGCGAACAAGTAAGGAGAACATGGTTTCCATTTTGGGAGAATGAATTACTTGTAAGGAATCGGATAGGGGAATAGCAGTAGCAACGAGGTTTGAGGAAAAAGCAGGGGCAAGTGAATCGACCCAACTGTGAAGGAGGAAAAAGTCGAGGAAAAAACTTACAAATTAGAGGTAAATCAATGGCTTTAGTATTTTTGTTTTATTTTTCCAATACAGTTGATTCGCAAAGCTTAGATTTATTTTCATATTATCAATTTCATTTGAAATGGTGATAGGTTGATAGATGACCATTTTGTTGCAAGAGTATTTTGTTTGATGCTTGGAAGCCTTTGTTTGAATGTGATAATGTTTGTTGTTATGTTGAAAGGGCCTTATCGGCCATCTCTTGCATGTGCAAGAACTGCGCATACTCTCCCTATCGGCATGAAATTCGACCGTGTCTAGGTGATGTATGCTTTATTCACAATTGCCCACTAATCGTTTATCTCTTGCATGTGTGATTAAATAACCATTTTTATGGATATTCAATTGAGACAAATATCCAAAGTATTATTTTTATATGTAATGATTTTATAATCGTTTGTCATTTCCCTCTAAGGGAGTGACAGTTCTCTATTATTTTCCTTCACAGTCTATTCTTCTTCCTGTCGGTAAGGCCGAACATGGTATGTCACACCATATGGGTGTGTGGGTTTCAATATCATTCATAGAACGATGTATAAACGTCCTTGTTATTAAAGCATGTTGCATCATTCACCATGAATGATGGTCAAATGATTATATCATTCTTTTTTTTCATTATATTGCCACGATCTCTAGGATTGATTAACAGTATGTCATTTGAACACACATTTAATTTGAGTTCATCAAAAAAATCCTCTTTATCGTTACTTTCATGCAATCCTCGTATTGTTTGTATTCACCAGTCCTTAATGCATGCACATTATCGTTCCCTAAGAATGATACTCAAATTGTTTCATTGCACGAATGTCATGGAGGCTGATGGTCGATATGAATAGGTTTTGGCCTTAGGTGATGTTAATAATAAAGCCAAATATCCGTTTGAGTGTTTCTAGTCGTTCTTTAGAACAACAATGGTTGGAATATATATCTTTTAATAATAGAACCACGAGTTTCTCCATAACCTGAACAATAATAAATTGTTCCAAATTCTTATGTTTATTTTGGTTTTAAAATGACAAGAATGTCGTTCGATTCTTTTATTTGTATGTAAAAATATACTAGTATTGTTTAAATATTTGTATATCCAGAATGATAGAAACATTGATCGTTTACATGTTGTACTAGTTAAAAACTTGAAATTGTTAATGAGACACATTGTCACAGTAACTTGTAAACTTCTGCAACAACATATATATTCAATACAAATAGTGTACCAATATGTAGTAACTATTTCAAATAGAATTGTTCTTCTGTTCTTCGAAAAAGTCAAACTTACATCTTGTAAAACTATCATATGATATGACAATCTGTAGCATTATTTGAATGAAAGTTGTAGACAATAAAAAATGTCCTAGGCTTGCTAACACTATTTTTCCATTGTCTAGGGTCATATTTATGCTACTATTAAATAATTATTAATTAAAAATTAATTCATTTCTCCATTAATCTTGATTAATTAAATAAATTATATTTATTTAATTATGACACTAATTGTTGGAATTGACTGATTCAATCCATAGCTCCCATGAAACACCTACAAGCAATTACCTATCACAATATAGAAAAGATCAACAAGCAAGATTGTGCTCAATAACCTGAGAATTATTATTAATGCAAATAACCTAGATAAATTTACAAATGAATGTGCATGCTTATAAGCAAAGCACAAGAAAACCGTACATGTGGATTAACAAGATAGTGACAAGTGTATTAATCTCATGCAATGAAACAACTTATCCTAAATTTAATCTAATCTAATAATAAGAATTAAACTAAAGATTAAAATGCAACTCCTAAGTTTAGCTTAAGTGAACTAAAGTAAAGAAGCCTCTAATAATTAATTATTGATTAATTAATTATCAGATAATGACTTATTTACTCCAACACTAATGTCCTCTTTCCTCTATATAATTAAATAAACTTTATTTATTTAATTATTATCGTTTTCTACTATAATTGAATAATTATATTAATTATTTAATTATTCACTTTTAACTTTTTCTCACACAAATTAATTAAATCTTATTTAATTAATGAATTGTCTTTTCTCTCACTTTTTGAATTTAATTTCTATTTAAATCAAAAAGTTAACTCGTCTTTTCCTCTTGCAATGAGATAACGTTTCCATTATTTCAACAATTTTTTTTTCGAACTAATTGATCTTATTGAAAAATCAGTTTATTTCCTCTTTCTCCTTCAATTTTGATCTTATCTCATCTCGTCTCATTTAATTACAGCCATTGATCGAAATAAAAATCAATTGATCTCATCAGTTCATTTTTCATCTGGCCCTCTACAAATAGCATTGCTATTTATCATTTTTGTCATGACTCCTCTCCTCCCAACTACATATTTTGATAGACTTTAATGCTAAAGGTAAATGCATGTTCACGTTTGATATTCATGAAATGATGTTTATTTCCACATTTCCTAAAACCTCAGCAAGTTGGGTCTAGCCATTAACTATTGATGAGAAAGGAATCTGATAAAGATCTTTGAATGGAAAGCAAATTGTATTCACCAACTATGGGAGTAAAGGCACAGACATGTGAATTAAATTTCTATCAGTACAGACCCACTGGCAAGGATACATCGCACCATCCACAACCACCCAAAATAGACTTTTGATCACCTCAACCCACCCATATTTCTCACGTTGGATTTTAATTCAAATGCCATAATAAATTTTAGAACTAACTCGTAAACTACAGTGGAAAAGTATTTAATGCAATTCTATCTATAAATTGAATGTATGGGCCTACATTTTGGGGCATCTCCAATTACCTATGTATTCGATGTCTTGGAAGGGATTCCAGAGGAGTGTTATACTGCAGATTTGTGCAGGAGGTGAATGTGGGTATTAGGCGCCTCCCTACTTCAGATCCCCAACCAAGAATCAACGCTAAGGGTAGGATTCAAAGCATTTTGTTTTTTTTAAATGACTGTGTGTGTGGTATCATTGGCACCCACTTCTTATCTTATCATCATACTTCAGAATTCCATCAAATTTGGCTATGGATTCATATTGTTTTATATGTAAAGTGTTAATCTGGATAACATAATTTCCACAATCTCAAGAGTAGAATGGTTTTTTTTTAGAGATAGTGTATAATACAATACACACATGAATAATATTTTTAAATAATGATCAGTCCAATACCTGAGTCTAGTGGAATTAATACATGCAGTAACCAAATTTAAATAAAACATTTACTATTAGGAATCCTTAGTAACTGTGCAAATCGTGAGAATGCATCATTATAAAGGAGGAAATGAGAGCAGTTAATATTATGTAGAAGAAACAATTGGTAAATAAGAAAATTATTTATTATCAGGGTTATGAGATTAAAAAAAAATATATCTTTGACATAATTATAATTTTTCTTTCTTTCATTCAATACTTGTCACCAAATTGATATTCTAAGGGGAAAAAAATTACTCTAATGCATGTGCCTTATTTTGCAACACATACAATGGTTACTTCTTTTTAGCTTAAGAGTAAATCAATTAAATGATATTGCCTTTCACTTCTCCTAAATATTAGGCATGTTGTTAGTGGTGCATCCTCGTATAAATATTTCATATCCGATGGAATGTGCATCCCATTAGAATCATGAGCAAAGAAGCTTCAAGTAAAAATCATCTCCCCATGATTTCCTAAGCTTTAGGCTAATAAGATGCACACTCTTCTTTAAAGCCTAAATACTAGGGAAGAAAGTAGTCTTAACGGAATCTTTCCTTTAAAAAGAGGAAGAGAATAGTAGGTGTTAATATTTTTTTTTTTTAAAAGACTAGTTAAATTTTTTTAACTTTTTCAAATATTCTATTTAGATGAATAGTATAGGTTAATATCTTTAAAGAAAAGATTAGTTAACATTTTAACTTTTCAAGATATTTTTTTTCAAATGCTTTTTTTAAGTGAATATTTATAGGAAGATAGTTTCCTTTAGTATAATATTTATTTTTAGAGAAATGTATTTGTTATCTAGTGTGGTTAGGCTTGGAAATTTTCAATAGATTTAAAGATAGCATTAATCCCAAAACCATGTAATAATATCAATAAACTTCTTTGACATAGATAGTTAAAACAAACACTCGAACTTATAAAATATAATGAGTTAAATAAATAAATAAATAGAAGTTTCCTAGACATTTATTAATATTGCTCTTTGATTGACTATAGCCAAGCATACAAGTTCTTTTTTTTCAACTCTAGTAAACCTTCTATTAACACATATTTGGTCTAGACTTCAATTTCAAATATAGATGAAGTGAAACCTATTCTTACCTAGAAGTAACCTTCTATAAGAAATAGACAACATAAGAACTTCATCAAACAACCCTAGTTAATGGATAGTTTATTACTATTCATAATTTTAGTCATGAAAATGTTCATTTTCTAGTGCTACATAAACTATCTAGAAGTGTATATGTTTAAAAAGATAGGACAATAAACCTTGCAACAAATATTGATGATATTAAAAAGTGATTCTTGTATAAACTTGCTAAGGGAAGTGGGGAATAATATAGGTTAAATTTTTTTTTGAAAAAAATGCATGCATTCAATTTAAGTACTTGCTTAATTTATGTTGTTTGGGATTAATTTCATGAATGGATACGGTTTAGCTACTGAATAAATGGTTAAATTAATTTCTTCAATGTTTATGACACTTAATTACTAAGATTATAACTTATTATAAGTTATTGACCAATGCTTGTTGTTTCATCTAATCATCATGGGTTTAGATTCCTAATGAATATTGTTAAAGTTACCATGCATTATGAGCTTTCTTTTCCTAATTAATATTTAAGTATGTTAGATATAAATTTGGAAACTAATCAAAGAAGGAAAAACAAAACCAGCAACATTCGGTATTAATGGTGCCTCTGGTTCACGTTTACGAGTAAAGCCATCGCACTTGAGCTACTGCATCTATAGCCTAATACAACTGCAATAACGGCGTATGTGGCATCGTCCCTATAAATTGCCAGGGAGAAATAAGGAACATTGGCTAATTTAATCCAAAGGGAGGGAAATCCCCTTTGGATCGATAATCTAAAAAGGTAAAACAAAAATGAATCAAATCCGCTAGTGACAACCTAGAAAATTGTAACTTAGGAATTTCCAATTCAAGATATAATCGTGTGGATAATTTATTAGGAAATCATTTAAATGGGTCAAGGGAGACGAACATCATTAGGGAGTAGGGTTAGATGAATGTTATTAGATAAACAATAAATGGTCAAGGCGATCATTTATTATCCATGCTTCCCATCGTGGGTAGCAACCGCAGAGGAATTGTCTAGGGAAAATAAAAAACCTAGAAAGGGTTGCGTACCCACTTTATAATAGTTCACATAAACATAGCCTAGAAAATAGAACTACATATTTTATGCCTTGATCTCGTTTGGAAGCAGGGTATGTAGGCAGTTTGGGAAACAAAGGATGCTCCCAGTACTCAGGCATTCGGGAATGGGGTTAGGGGTTGGAGAGATCACATAACTAGTTATAAGAGATAATCAACTAAAATACATACAACTATACTCGAAAGAATCTCGTATGGATTGCTTGATTCCCCGGGGCCATTAGGCTAAATTGCGAGGCGGGTTTCAAGTTTAGAATTACAATTTACATACCCCTGAGGACGACGACCTTGGTACACTTTTGGTAGAAAGTGTGGTCATCAGGGAAGTGACTCAGGATCCGAATGATCCCAATGAGTTCAAGACTCTGGCTAGAGCACATACCTATCATATGATAGATTCCTGCCTCGTTTAGGTGGATTCCTATTCTGATTATATGAATAGATGTATTCCTATTCCATATGAATCGATGAAGTGAATTCTTGTTCTGTATGAACAGATGATATACCTATCCTATATGGATAGAAGTTCCCGAGTATACTTGTGAATGAATACTTGAAAAAAAAAAAATTAGTGGTATTTCAGTTAAAATTAATTAGGTCCTTACAATTTTGATCTTAGAACATCTAGAATTTGCATATTGTCGTGCTATTGAGATAAAATTTTCTTCTAAGTTTTTCTAGCATAGTCTTAGGCTTGTCATTAGAGAGTAAAATCTGAGGGCCATCATCACGTAAAGCGAAATGGAGAAGAGCTATGAAGGTCATTCAATGGGTGCATAAATTGGTATAATTGTTTCATTTTTATTTTATGCTTTCATTGTTCTTCGCAGTTAAGTAGGACTTTAATGTTACTAATTTTAATCTATATTAATCTGTTAATCAAAAATTCTAATCACATCTGGCGAACCTAACTTGAAGTTTTTGTTTGCTGAAAAGTTTTGTTTGATGAATTTTTTGCAGATTCTTGATGACATAAATCAAGCAAAAGTCTTTCAATATATAAGGATCAATCTTTTTTAACACCATTTTTATTAGCTTCAATTTCTTGCATTTTCTTTTGAATACTAAATATTTGTAGTTTAGATTTTAAATTAGATTTTAGATTTCTAATTAGATTTTGTAATTAGATTTTAGTTAGATTTTTAATTAGATTTTAATTTAGATTTTTAATTTAGATTTAGATTTTTTACTTAGTTTAGATTTTTAATTTAGATTTTTAATTTAGATCTTTTATTTAGATCTTTAATTTAGATTTTAAATTTTAAATTTTTTATTTAGATCTTTAAATTATATTTTTAATCTGATTTATATTTTAAATTTAATTTAGGCCTTTTATTTAGATTTTTAATTTAATTTATATTTTTTATTTAGATCTTTAATTTAGATTTTAAATCTATATTTTTAATCTAATTTAGATTTTCAATTTAATTTAGATTTTTAATTTAGTTTTTATATTTTGGATTTTTCCTAATTTAGTTTAGATTTAAGTTTTTAATTTAGACTAATTAGATTTTTTATTTATTTTAGATTAGATTAATTTTATTAATTTCTAGATTAAATGCCAATTCTCTTTTTAATTTAGTTTTCTATTTCAAGCTTAATTGTGTTAATTTGGTTTTTGCAAGTTCGCGTGTCAAAGACCTAGGCTGAAAAGTTGAATATATGTTTGTCGAAGAGTTGAAAATCAAAAACTACTAATGACATTTGGTGCAAGATATTTCTTCAAGAAGATTTTATTTTTAAAACTGATTGTCTTTTAGTATATCAAACACTTCGATTGGTGCTTAAAAAGAACTTTGTTTGTCGTGTTTGATGCACTTGCACATTATGTGTTACTTGAGCTAGTGTGTATGTATCATCTCCCCTTGGGCACTTGTATGATCTTGGGTGATGAGAAATACACATTAGTCTCCATTTTATTTTTAGTAGGAGGCTTTCATAGGGATTTCATCACCCCAAGGTTTGACATCAAGCATGTTTCCCGATGGGCTATATCAAAGGAGGGAGAATGAAAGTTGTACCCCAAGGAGTGGCTAGCATCGTTTGAAGCCAAGCCATGAGACCCTCGGTATATCGAGACTTGCTAGTGATGGGAGTGGGAATGGGCCTCCTAGTTCTCAGGCTATTACAGATGGGATCTATGTTCACGGTAATCCCATACTAGACCCCTCTTGTTTTTAGTAGCCAAAATCCTTCTATTTGCTGGAGTAGGAGGTCAGACCTCTGAAGCCGTCCCACATTCTCATAGTTCAAAGTTGAGATAGAAAGTTCCTTGAGATCTTCAAGTCTTTGGGAATTAAATTTTTGGTGTTCCCAAGAAGTGTGTGCCATGTAAGGGGGAGCCAGTGCCACCAAACTTCTAAGCTATCTACTCTGAATAAGTGTGGCTAGATAAATCCAAGTGGGAATCCAACAAATATTTTCTCTGCCATCCTAGGATTTGTACTCTAATGTTCTTTTATTGCAATAGTCAAATAACATTCACAATCAAAAATAAATAAAACATTATGTTTTATGTGCATGTATTCAAAACAAACAAACAAACACCATAAACTGCCAACCTTTCAACCTTGAATCAAACTAATCCAACACATCCAAAACAATTTTAACATTTAAATTTATTTAGACCAAGGAATTGCTTACCTCATTTTTGCCATCATTCATTCATCCATCACCTCATCTTCTTGCATTAGAAATTCTCCATAGATCAAAATTTAGGTCATCCTTTTAGCTTGCATAAACCTCTTGATTAGGAATTTCATCAAACTTAGACTAGACTATAGCTTCAAATTTGTATTCTCTTGACCTTATCTTTCAGGCAATAGTCATCCTAGTCCTTTTCATTCACCACCTTGTCAACACATCTTATCATTCTTTACTTTACCCAAGGCCATTGATAATCAAATTAGTTGCTATACCTATCTTAGTTTGATTAGCAACCATATCTCAGGTTTACCAGAGGTTTTATCCTTCATACTAGGTCATACCATTTCATCCCTTCATTCCACACTTTACATACCTTAGTCATAGACTATTGTCACCTTGACTCTTAATATAGGTATCATTATTAGGCATCCCTATATATTCAAAAATACAAAAAAAATATCACTTAGGTTGCATACCTTAGGAATAGGTGCATACCTTCCATTACGCTGGCATCTCTTAGGCTTCATACCATCCACCACCATGTCTTTCCTTCACCTTGATATGATTTCTATTCAATTTTAATACCGATTAATCTATAATGGTCAATCCCAACAAGCCATAAAATTCAAGAGACAATGGATTAATTATCTATCCCAATCACCCACAACCCATGGTCAACTACCCACAAACCCTTCTTACCAACAACTAATAAACTCTATCCCTCCATCCATCCACCCTCACTATCAAGATTCCCTTAGCATAATTCATTTCATTAATCCACAACAAACATCCATTAATCACCCTTACCCTAACCTTGACAAGGGAAACCAACTTTCCACTAATCTCATCCAAGTCTCTACATCTTATCCTAGTCCATCATCCACTAATCCATTCCTATTCACTCCATCCCAAGCTACATTTAGTCATGAAAATACATTTAGTCATGAAAATAATATCCTTGTCCAAATTCACATTCCATTACCTAAACATGAGGATACATGTTGAGAGGAAAAACCAAGGCATGACATCATAACTTCACCTTCATGTCAAGATCAAAGTAGTCCATCCCATGACCCCATCCTTAAGTCCATTGAAGAAGTCCTTTTAGATAATCATGGCATCCAAAATACACCTATCTTTGATCAAGATCCCACTTCCAATCATGTTATCCAAGACAAACCCATCTTTGACCAAGACACTACCATTGATCAAGAAATCCAAAATGATCTGCTCATCAACCTTTATGCCATTTATGAGGTCACACATTTGAGGATGACCCTACCCAAACTTCAAACACTATCGTTTCCCAAAATGAGACACTTGCCTCTTTTGGAAACATAGATGATCTTCCTCTAGAACAAGAGTCTTCTACTCTATAAATATTTACAAATGATCAAGTTATAGCTAAATTTACTAGACTCAGCTATGACAATGACCATAAAGATGGTTTTTTACATCGAATTGGAAGCACCAGTAGAATCATATGAATCTGATATGTCACAAAATAATACCAAAGATAACAATCATCAATATATCCAACATGTCAACAAAACTACGACATCTTATCAACTAGGATCATCTATATTTGTTAGAGCAGGCTTTCTTGCAGATGAGAAAATACTGAGTAATGATGTCCACATACACAATGATGGGTTAGCATCATGTTTTCAAAATAATAGATACCTCATCGCAAACAGAATTTGTTAAAGCATGCAGTATCAAGGAAAAGGACTAGGTATACATGAACAAGGCATTCGAGAATCAATACAATTTCATGAAAATCCTAGACATCAGGGTATTGGTTATTCTTCAATCAGAAAATCAAATGATGTTAGTGATACCTCCACGATATTGGGGGAAAATTTATTTGATACAAACATCAACATGGAGGCCATGAGTAGTCCTTGTCATAAGGTTGTTGCCAACACTCCTTCCATCCACACCATAAACTGTCATTCCAACATAAATAAACCCATCAATTGGAACCAAAAAAAAAGAAAATTATTACTGTGATATCAAAATATTTAACCTATTTTAAGCAATTAAAATGCAATGGAAAACATAATAAAATACCTCAAGATTAGCCTAAGGAATTTGAAAATACAAAGAGGAAAATGTTAAATGAAGATAAATGGTTATACCTTCCTCCTTGCAGCTGAAACTCCTTGGTTGGCCCTTGATTTGGATTGATATGTATGCTCCTTGATGGCTCTTGATGTGGCTAAATGGAGGATTTGACTATGTGCTTGGATGCAAATGAAGATGGATGAAATTGATGGCTAAGTGAATGCACAAAATGGCAGCATTTAGTTGCAAAATGGGTAAGTCCCTTAAAATGCCTTAGAGGAGGGGGAATTTATAGAGGATCTTGAATTCTTTAGAGAATTCAATGGTTGGGATTTATCCAACAAGGTCAAGATGAAGGGATAAGGTGAGTTGAGGACTCACAAGCCCTCACATCTTGACATGTGGAATGTGAGATGGCTAAGGGTGAGATGATGTGGAGGAAGGACAAGCACCTTCCAAGTTCTTTGGGAGATGAGAAGATTCCTTGGAGGAATAAATGTAAATTAAAAATTCACATTCTTGGGAGAATCTAGTGGATAAGAGAGAGTCCAAAAAGGTGGGAGTTTGTCACATGTGACTTGATGTGACAAGTCAAAGGTTCTAGAAGATGCATGGGAAAAGGGGATTCTAGGAGGAATAAAAGTGAATTAAAAATTCACATGGGGAAGAGAGGAGCCTAGAATTGAATAAAGTTCAGAAATTCCTTGGGGATGGGAAGAGTTGACAAGGTACTAATTAGGTTTGACTGTCGATGAGTAGAGGATAATTAAGGGTTCTATCAGGGATTAGAAGCCAACTTGCAAGTTGGAGGGGTTGTATTTATCTAATCAAGGATTAGGCATGTGCACATCCTTAATGAAGAGATTAGGAGATGGATTAGGATTAGATGAAAATAAATGTAATATTTATTTAATTCATTTGATGAAAAGGGGATTAAGGAGGGTAAGGTATTTAATATTTAATTATTAATTAAATACCTTAGGGATTTGGTAGAATTAAGGATGTTAATTAAATAATAGTAATATTACTTAATTAACTTGGATAAGAGGTTGTTTAGATGAAAAGTGATAAATTTGGATAAATTAAGTGTCCAAATTTGGATGTCTACATTTTGCCCCTCTTTGAGATGGTGTTACAAAGTAGCATCATTTCAAAGAATATTAAAATATAGAACCCATAAGGAGATGGTTAGATTGGAAAAGATGCCTCAGTCATTCAAAGGAGTGACTAGGAAGGAAAAAAGAAGATGGGGGTGAAGATGAAGATTAGGGATAAGGATGCCCCCTTGAGAGGACATGCGGGTTCAAAAAAGAGCATTGGATATTACTCTCGAAATAGATGAATGATGAAGTGGGAGATGAGGGAAGAGGATGCAAAGGGATGGATATTAAGGATGAAAAAGGCAGCAGGAGGTTAAAGAAAGGAAACAAAAATGGATCGCGAGAGAGCGAAAGAAAGAAAATGTTGCCTCCACGATCAAAGAGTTCAAGCCAAAAGGGTTGAGGATGGATGGGAATGTTGTCAATGAGATAGGGAAGGATACATCCCAAAACACCACTAAAAAGGATAGGGAGAGTACAGGTATGAATGCTTGAGGATCATCATGCAAAAAATATAGGCCCTTAAGTGGCAAAAAATTTAGAAAAATCAGAGTTAGGCAACTTGGCGTAAAAATTTGAATAAGTTATCTATATTATTTTAAAAATATGTAAGAATAGAATCTATAGAAAATTGAATGTAGTTTCTAAAATACTACATTTATTTAAAAATAAATAAAAATCTATTTGGTGAAAATTTGAAATTTCAATCACGGTAGTACTTAAATTTCGGGGGAAAAGAAAAAATAAGAAGTGTCTATCGGCCACTGTATAATAAATTAATAATATATTTTTTTGTAGGATTTTATATATAAGTAGAAGCTCAATATGGATGTGATGTATATTTTTGTAGGCTGTTTTACAGTAAATAATTAATTATGAATTTTTTATTCACCAGTTTTTAGAAAATATAAAAACAAATTACGTCCTAACTTTCCTGTAACTTGGGGTCCAAAACTTCATGAAATTTAATTTTTATTTTTTTAATCCTATAGTATGTGAAGCATATAGATATGTGGCCTTATGTTTTGGATTCAAAAATATGATACTATTGAAAGTTAGATGTTTTAAGTGGCCTATACGTCGGGGACTTTTAATTAAATTCAGCAAAAGAATGACCATGGTATTTATTAAATTCAAATTAAATCATAATTTATGTTTTTGGAAATTTGAGAATCTCCTCTAAAAATACTTTTTTGTTTCATTAATTTTGGTGAAAAATTGTTAGACCATGTCTTGCTTTTTGAAACTTGTAATCTGCACATACCCATCCAGGGTGATGATGATGATAGAAAGTGTTGTTGGGGAAGGATACATCCCAAACAACACTGAAGGGATATGGAAGAATAAAATGGGATGATGATGATGATGAGAATGATGAGGATGATTGGATCAAGGCTTGTAACAAGACTGGGAACAAGACCAAGGATATGATTAGATGATGTAGGCTAAAGGGAATGGATGGGGATTGGATAGAGATGTGAGATAAGGATGAAGGATGAATGGATGGGGGGATTTGTGATATATAAGAGGATGGGGGATATATGCAAGATGATGGAATGGAGAATGAAATGCAATCCTAAAGAAATTTTCCATCTTCAGAGCACTGATTTTTGCTATAGCATAAGACACCAAGTGCCAGGGTATGTGGAACCAAGGCGTAATAGTGTTTAATGCATGAAATAAACACAACAAACAAGAAGGCTATCCCAACACCCCAAGGTGCAGGTGCCCAGGTGGGAGCCAGGTATTGAGATAACCACAAGCACAAAAGGATGCCCCAGCATAACATAAGACCTCAGGGATCTCGGTGGGTACTACGTGGGATGACCAAGAAGACACAAAAGATCAAGATATGCCCCTATGTGGACTAGTCAAAGTACACCATGATATGATGGATCAAGGCGACCGTGACAAGTGATGATAGGGAGTGAAAATGATAAACAAAATCCAAAAGTATCAAAAGATCACAATTAATTTCAAATGTCCTTTGCCATAGGATCAAGGGGATGGATGGGATTGATGAGGTCTGTTAGGAAGGATGCATCCTGCTGAGACCAAGGATGGTTACTAAGCTAAAAGATCAATATGATGTAGGATATTCAAAATCGATTAGATCTCATGATACAAGTGGGTCTCATTTGTAAAGAACTGGCTAGATAAGGGCATAGCTTGATGACATGACACAAGGAAGACAAGACATGAGACTAACACACCCTAAAGACCTAGGGGCTTGGGGGTCGATCAAAGATTAGCCTTGCCTATGTGAAAGTGCAAAGCCCTCGTAGTTTGGTAAAAGGCTGTCGATTGACCATGGATAAAAGTAGAAAGAGGATGATGAAGGCTGATGACAGATGACAAAAGCAAAGACTAATGGTAGATGATAAAGGAGTGGACGAAGAAAGCAGAAAGATTGATGCAAGACAATAGAGGAGCCAAGTGGACAATGAAGATCGATGATGGTAGATGATAGAGGAACCCCGGGGGTGGATCAAGTGATCGACCTTGCCTATGTGAAAGCGCAGGGGCAACGTAGTTCGACGAGAGGCTGATGACGGACCATGATGGAGACTTCGATGGATGACAGGATGGAAAAAGAAGAAATACTGATGATAGATGATAAAGGATCCCTGGGGGCGAATCAAATGATCGACCTTGTTGACGTGAAAGCGCAGGGGCAACGTAGTTCGACAAGAGGCTGACAATGGACCATGATGAAGACTTCGATGGATGACAAGATGGAAAAAGAAAGACCGATGATAGATGATAAAGGATCCCCGGGGGCGGATCAAGTGATCGACCTTGCTTATGTGAAAGTGTAGGGGCAACGTAGTTCGACTAGAGGATAACGATGGACCATGATGGAGACTTTGATGGATGACAGGATGGAAAAGAAAGACTGATGATAGATGATAAAGGATCCCCAGGGGCGGATCAAGTGATCGACCTTGCCTACGTGAAAGTGCAGGGGCAACGTAGTTCAACCAGAGGCTGACGACGGACCATGATGGAGACTTTGATGGACGATAGGATGGAAAAGAAAGACCAGTGATAGATGATAAAGGATCCCCGAGGGTGGATCAAGTGATCGACCTTGCCTATGTGAAAGCGCAGGGGCAACGTAATTCGACCAGAGGCTGACGATAAATGATGGATAAAGGATAATGATAGGATGAGTGGAGGATGATGATAGGATGAGGAAAATCACATAAAGCTCAGGGATGGGATAGTTATCCAAAAAGATGAATTGGGAGGATGATATGATGGGATTGATTGTACACCAAGTTTAGGGGTTTAAAGGGCGTAAGGTGTTGACAATCAGGTTTTTCTAGATTTGGCAATTTTCAAAAATTGTCAAATTTTTCCATTTTAGAAAACCTCGTGGATATACTTTTGGGAGTCCAATTTTTTTTCAAGAAATACCCAATATTGAGATAGGATGAATTTCCAACTAACATCCCAAATTCGAGATATGCATTTCGAGTTGAGTGAAAACAATTTTTCAAAATGCTGGAAAAAACACTAAATTGGGATTTTGAGGGTCAAGATGAAAGTTTGAGGCCCTGAAAATGTGGCAAAATGGGTTCCAACAACTTTCAAAGAAACCAATTGGGAATCCACTTGTTATCTCATAACACAACCACCTATCGAATTTCAACTCAAACGGACACCCGAGTCAAAAGTTATGGCCTCCGAAAGTTTCGGTGTAAAAATCAAAAATCAATTTTGAAAATTTCAACACATGGTTTTTGATGGTGGGGGGAAATTAGAAAATGGGTTGGGATTAGTTTTTCGAAAAAGATAGTAAAAATGTGAATTTTTGGCTGGGGGGAAAAGGATGGTGGGATAGGGGCGCGCAGTGGGGGCGTATATTACTTGGTGTCCCATGCCAGTGCGAAGCCCGGACAAAGCCCGACTAGGTGCACCGCCCAGCCTCGAGGCCCGGAGGCATGTGAGCAGTGAACTGCGCCCGATAGAGAGCTGGCGCCTGATGGGGCGGACATGCAGAGGGAGGGGTGAAAGCAGGGGAGGACACGCTCTGGGAGGCGAACAGCCAGGTGGAGGCCCGGAATGAGGGAGAGAGAAAGCTACCCCAGATGGGGGCCCGGACACACCAGGAGGGAGGGCGGAGCCACCCCGGGAAGGGGTGGACATGCCCCGGGAGGGCGGAGCTACCCCGACGGGGCGGACACGCCCCGAGAGGGCGGAGCCGCCCCGGGAAGGGGCGGACACACCCCGAGGGGGCGGAAACGCCTTGGGGGGGTGGAGCTGCCCCTAGGAGGGGCAGAGCCACCCCGAGGAGGGGCGAACACGCCCTGGGAGGGTGGAGCCACCCCGAGAATGGGCAGACACGCCCCGAGGAGGCGGAGCCACTGCAAAAAAGAGAGAAGAAAGAGGGATGAGGCGATGGACATTGAGAAAAGATAAGAGATTGAAAAGATGTGTAAAAGAAACAAAAGTGATGGCGATGAGATAAATGGCATTGGGTTGCATGGAAGGAGGCCTATAGCCAAATACCAATGACAAGGTATTGTGAGATGGGATGGGGATAAAGATGAAAGAATGGATGAAGGATGGGAGGGATTGTTTGTAGGAATATAAGGATTGGGAGATGAAAGGGATGCTAGTATAAATGGATATGAAGATAAGGATGGGGAGATGGAAGGGATGCTGTGATAGATGGATAGGGATATAAGGATTGGGAGATGAAAGGGATGCTAGAATAGATGGATACGAAGATAAGGATGGGGAGATGGAAAGGGATGTTATGATAGATGATGTCTCCAGGACTATGTCACAAAGGGAAAGCGGATACCCCCACTCTAGATATGTCATATATGATGAGGAGCATGAGGGGATGGGAGACAAGTGGATGGGAGAAAAGGGAATAACTAGAGGGAGGATAGGATGGGTGACCAAAAGAAGGAATTCCAACGAGCATGGATGAGAGGAATGTATATACAAGAGGTGGCCAAAACATGTATAGATGGAGTTACTTGTTTTGATGAGATCTAAGAAGGATGGAGAGGGATGGAAGTCAAAATGGGATATGATGGTAGGATGCAAAAAAGATGGAGTGGGGGATGGAGGGTTTATGAAGAGACAGAATACTGGGAAGATGGGTGCATAGTGAGGCTGAGAGCATAGAGAGTAGAGAATGCATATATCGGGGAAGTTGCCCCAAAGTGTAGATGGGGTCCTTGACACTGTTTACTTAAGTTTCATCATGAACTTATCCAAGGCGCTTGTTTGCCAAGTTTTCACCATTGGACGAATTATTTCTCTTTACTATTTATTTTTTTGACATTTTTTTTTAATTTTTTGGATTTTTGGATAGTAGGGGGATGAAAATGGATAAGGATAGGGATGTGGATAAGGGAATTTAGAAAATACATGATAAGGATATGGATGAAGGACTCAAGCATCAAGTTCTATATGAGGTATTAAGAGCCCATGTTTGAAGTGACTGTTGGATGTTGGTACAACCTTATTAGGATATATGGATTATGCAAGAGGATGAATTAGAGGGATTTGAGAGGGGAGATACATGGGATAATGGATGGGATGTTGCAAAGGGTATGGATGGAATGATGGGGGGGATATGTGATGGGGATATGTGTTCAGGACCAACATTGGCACATGTGGTGGTGGATGTGAAAAGATAAGAGGATTAAGGGATGTAGAATGTTTGGATAATGGAGGAGATGGGGTAGTCAAATTTGGAACATAAGGACCCAAAACAGACTTAGGAGATGAAAGGGGTGTATGACTAGCTTTTGGATTAGCAGCTTTGGATGTTCTTATAGATTTTTCATTTGATTGCATTGCATATTTTTTCTTTGGGATCCACATGGTTTTGATCTTTGCTTTGGTGGGCGTTTGTGGCCTACGGATTTGATTTAGATTTAGATTTTTCTTCTCTTCACCATGTCTTTTGGAGGGGACATGGGGAGCCTTAGATTCATGTGGATGTTTGAATTTATGCATGTTTTCTTTAACAGCCAAAGTGCATTTAGTAGCAATGGGATGGGTGTGAGGAGATGCATGATGTGGAGCGACGAAGGTAGGAGTATGGGGATTATGTGTAGATGGAGGATGTGCGGGTATTTGCCTTTGTTGATCCTGATTAGGGGACATGTGAGAGAGATGTTTATGATGGATGAGATGGATAGGTGATGAATGGATGAAAGGATGAGATGGAGGAGGTGATCTTGGGATATATGGACCCAAGATGGATGGAGTGAATGAAGGATGGGATATGGTGGATGGAGGTATGTAAGGACCCAAAATGGATGAAGCAGATGAAGGAGGGATATGGACAGTGGTTCTGAGGCGATACAATAGAGGAGGAGGGATGGAAACATATGATCTAGTGGGTCGATGGGAAGAGCTGACATTTCTTTTGGAAAAGGCTCATTGAGGACATCTAGAGGTTGTACCAACATCTTTAGATTGTGAGTCTTGGGAAATAGGTCCAAGACCTTGCATGCAACTTGTTCTTTGACTTGGATGGGCTCTAAAATACCTTGCTCATGAAGGCCTAGACCTTTTCCTTGATAGTTCATTTTCTTGAGCATGCGATCCATGATAGGATTTGTGTTATTCTGGAAACATGATGCGAGTCCATCATTAGGTGGAGGATGATGGGTGGTAAATACACTATGTTTTTATTTTGCAAGGAGGCCACCATGGAAGAATGTGAGAGTACCAAGGGGATATGCAAGCGATGTGGGGATAGCATTTTTAGGTGATGATGGGGGATCATGAGAGGGAGATGATGGGATAGCAATATTTGGATGGGTGATATCAGGAGATGGATTAGGGGATATGATAGGATCTGATAGGATCTGAACTTGTGGTAGTGGGCTCATGCGATGGAGATGGAGTGGTGGAATCTTGAATGACAAGGGGATCATGGGATGGAATGGATGGGGGACTGTGATCTTGAGGTGGACTAGATGGGATGGTAGGATCTTGATCTAGAGAAGTGGATATGTTGGCATGCTTTGGGTTAGGCTCTTGGCATGACTCATCTTATGTGGATGGCAAGATGACAGAGTGGTGGAGAGACTCTTCAAGTTGGGGAGATGGAAAGATGGAGGATTCAAAACATTCATGGGATTCAATGGGTTCGATGATTCTTGGGGTAAGAGTTGGGTGTTCAATGGATTCGGTAGATGTGATGGTAGGAGATGGGGACTTAGTGGATTCAGAGGATGTGATGGTAGGAGATGGGGACTTAGTGGATTCAAAGGATGTGATGGTAGGAGATGGGGGCTTAGTGGATTCAGAGGATGTGATGGTAGGAGATGGGGGCTCAATAGATTTAGAGGATGTGATGGTTTCGATGGTTTGAGTGGTGCTAGGGGTGGTACCATCAATGATAGGTGTTGGGTGGAGAAGGGTCTCATCTCTAATGACCATGGATGATGGGTTGGGATGGCATGATTCCATAACTTCAAGGTGTGGAGTGGGAGATGTCTTATTTGTTATAAGTCCTTGGAGAACTTCTGGAGTGAAGAGCTTGAATGCTCTAGGTTGAGATGGCGTGGTAGGAGTGGATGAAGGATTATGGATTGGTGGACTAGTATTAGATGGGGGAATGGGATTGGATGCAGGACTGGAAATAGATGGGGGATTAAGGTTAGATGAAGGGTTAAGATAAGGGGATTGGGATGGTGAATTAGGACATGAGGATGCAGGTGGTGGATTGCAGTAAGGGTATTGGGATGGTGGATTAGGATGGGAAAATTGAGATGGCGGATTCAGATAGGGAAATGTGGATGTCGGATTAGGATAAGTTGATGTGGATGTTGGATTAGGATAGGAAGGTAAAAATGTAGGACTAGAGTGAGTAGATTGGCATGGAAGATTAGGGTAGTGGGTATATGCAGATGAAGGATTTAGATAGGAGGATGTGGATGGGGGATTAGGATAGGGGTATTGAGATGGTAGACTAGGATAAGAGGATGCGGGTGTTGGATAAGAGGATGATGTAGATGAAGGGTATGATGGATATGATGGATATCCCTTGGCAAAGGTAGCATAAGCAACATGATTAGGCATGGACGAAGACATAACGGGATAACTTGAGGGGGTGACTAGATTTTGGAAAGTGGGTGGAGAAAGCTTACTAGCAATGATTGTGTCAAGGGGATCTATGTCATATTCCTCTTGATCAACAAGACTTTCGTTATCGTTGTCAATGTAATTAGGGTTTCCCTTGACCACTATTGATGGAGGATAAGGATTCATGATGGTGAGAGGATAAAGAGGATGGATGAAAAGATTTTGGATGGGATCGGACTAAAGCTCAAATCAGGATTTGGGTCAAGCTCAGATCAGGATGATTGGATGATGCGATGGGATTGATTATGACGATAAGATTTGATTATCAAAGGATGATTGCGACACTGAATCTACTTCGAGATGGAAGTAGATTGATTGGGTCGAAGGTGATTGGATTGGATAAGGTTGATTGGATTTTGATTGAATAGACTAGATTGGATAGGATTATGGTGATAGAACAAATGTGATTTGATTGATTGGGTAATTGGATGTTTTGAAAAAATGATTGGATTTGATAGATTTGGATGATTAGATGGGTATGATTGGATGATGAAAGATGTGAGAGAGACCTTGAGTTTAATCAAAGGAAGGTACCCTTAGTGACCTAGAGCTTTTATTGATTAAGAGGATGATCACAGCACCGAATCCACTTTGAGATTGAAAATGGATTAATTGGGCCAACGATAATGATAACTTATGACATGGAATTCACCTCAAGATGGAAGAAAATTGATTTGGGTCAAAGTTAAAGACTAATAATCAAATTCAAGTGCTATGGTCAATTTGGGTAACCACTTTGTAATACAAGGTTAGGACGGTTTGGTTATGGGTGGTGTTTGGCAATGTAAATGGTAAAATTATGGTATTTGTTAGGTTAGGGTATGGACTTTTGAATGGATTATGGAGAAATAAAAATGAACAAGTAGATTGAAGATAATTGTGGAGAATGAACGGGGATTTAGAATGGTTAAACAGAAGTTTGGAATGATAAGATGGAGGTTTAAAATGGTCAAATGGAAGTTTTTGGAGGTTTAGAGTGACAAAACAGAGGCTTAGGATGATGAGATAATGGTTGGGAATGGTTAAATGATGGTTTAGAGGCTAAACAAATCCAAATGGGGCAATTTCAGGTGTTTAGGAGGGCGAATTCGCCCCTCTGCAGTGAATCAGGGGCGTAATCGCCTCACTGCAATAAATCAGGGGGCGTAATCGCCTCACTACGGTAAATCAAGGGCGTAATCGCCTCACTACGGTAAATCAGGGGGCGTAATCGCCTCACTGCGGTAAATCAGGGGGTGTAATCACCCCATTGTAGTAAATCAGAGGCTTGGTTTGATGAAAATGACTATGGAAAGGACTTTAAAATGACAATGATAAGGCCAATTTGTCAAAATTTCACTGGTTTCTCACAAGAAAACACTCTCAAGCAAACACAATCCTATGATTAGTGTTAAGGGTATGGCCAAAGAGGTCTTAATCTAGGATGCACAAGGTGTCTAGGGAGTCCTCGATATATTATCGATACGTGAGGCACAACCGTGAACACCAGCCCATCACAAGCGTGAGTCGGGAACCCCAGTGAGGTACTGAAGGGATCGGACCAACCCTTCACGTCTATCTAGGTATCACCCTAGCTTCGACGCTCTGCCAATTATGACGTGACTGGATTGGGGTACAGCTTTCACTCTTCCCCCTTTATATACCATGTCGGTACGCGTGGTTGGAATCATCCTTTGGGGTGATGAAATCCCTAAGCAGGTCCCACTAAAAAGAAAGCACTAACCGTCTCCCACTACTCCCTAGGCTCACACGAAGTGCAAGGGGAAAGCGAAAACAAGCTAATGCTCCCTTTGGGTAACATAAAAAGACAAGCACAACAAGCAATGAATATTACTCCCTCTAATTAAACTATGTTCTTAGATTAATGCAAACAGCAAGGATAATTTAAAAAGTTTGAGCAAATGGATAGCCCTGCAAACAAATGTTAGATGTTTTATCCCGCTTCCTCTATCAACTTCACAAGAATATGCTGCAAAAGGTTAACAAAAAACACATGTATCCTTGCAAGAACAATGTTAGGGAGAAAATAGCAAAGAAAACTGAAGCCAAGATAATAGTTTTACCTTCCAGGGGGCACACTCGCCCTTCT